>VALG01007827.1:0-11715 GCA_009835305.1 Ipomoea purpurea | reverse complement strand
TGACGACCTCGGCAATGCTGCCAGCTCGCACTGCTGTCTCGATGGCTCCACTCGACAACCTGCCGAGGCCGACCTCGGTTTGTGCCGATTTTTTTGGTCGGCTTCGGCACGCTTGCGCTTTACGCTGGCCGAGCCCACCTCGGCAACTGCCGATGGTGGCCTAATTTTTTTTTTTATTTTAAAGAACAACGTCTAGCACATCACAAGGGAAGAACGAATGGTCGGCTAAAATTTGAGCTGGAATTTTCCACCTAAGGGGGCTCGGGTTGGCGCACAGATACTCTCTTCGTTGACTTCCACTAGCAATGAAGAGAGTGGGGACTCATGATGATATATTATATCCACGACCGACCCGGTTAGAAACGCGGACCGGAGCACCATGGCTGGAGCCCGGGCAACATGGGACCCGGGTCGCACATTTGGCCAGGAGCAACATGGACCGGGGCACCACATGAGCCAGGAGCAACATGGACCCGGGGCACCACATTGGGAGCCCAGGAGGCAACACGGACCCGGTGCACAATTGGGAGGCCCAGGAGCAACATGGACCTGGGACACCATATTGGAGCCAGGACAAGCACGGACCCGGGGACCACGTTGGAGCCCAAGACCAACACGGACCCGGAGCACCATGGAGGTGCCCCGACCCGAGCCGAACTACGTGGAGCTCGGGTCGGGGAGCTCGGCACCACCCGAGCTCGGGACCGACCCGACCGGTCCACCAGGGCGGTAAAGTTGAGATCTAACCACCCCCGATTTAAGGGGAGGCGGTTGGGGGTTTGCTTGATATAAAAACCCCCTCCTTGTCCTAACAAGGGGCAATTCTATCTACTTTCTACACTTATTACACACTTTGTCCTATCGAATTTCTGTAATAGTCAATTCCTACGGCAATTAATATAATATACGGTCTCACGGCCTTTTACTATATCGTTCGTTTTTATTTATTATTTATTATTCATATTCTATCCGGATTTAGTGATTCGGGCACACCCCCGGGTTAATTAAATCCATCAATGATATTGTCCGAGATTAGTCTTCCCGGAATAAAAACACTCTGTGCACTGGAAATTAGTTTATGCAACATATGTTTCAACCTGTTAGCACACACTTTGGCCGCAATTTTGTAGACCACATTGCACAAAGCTATAGGGCGGAGATCCTTCATAGACACCGGACACGACTTCTTAGGAACCAACACAATGAATGTTTCATTAGCCTTCTGTGGGAGCTTTGCTGTCTCAAGAAAATGCTTACAAAATAACCAAACTTCCCCACCCACAATATCCAGTAATGTTGAAAAATCTCGGGCCAAAACCATCAGGTCCAGGAGATTTATTTGGGTGCATTTGGAATGCCGCTACTCGGACCTCTTCCATACTCAACGGCTGAAGCAACCCCGCATTATCCACATCAGTTACCCTACTAGCAATAACATCAATCACCTCCTGCATATCCCCAAAATCAGGCGAGAAAAACTCCTCAAAATAAGCCACCATTAAACCATCTAAACATTCCTCCCTTCTACCCAATTACCTCACCATCCTGCAGCCTTACCACCTTATTCCTTCGACACCGGGCTTTCATAGAATTATGAAAGAACCTGCTATCACGTCACCCCCTTATACCCAATGCTCTTTTGCCCGCGCTTGCAGGTACAAACTCTGTTGTTCAAGCGAAATTAAAAGCTCCTTCTGCGCAGCTGCATAACCACTCATGCACCAAACCCCATCGCGCCGGCATACACAACCTATCCATCTGGCGCTTACAACGGTTCAAATCTTCGCTGGAAATCCTTAATTATAAAGACGTCCCCAACGCCAATGTCAGTGGCACACATTCCAATTCTAGAGATAGTGTCCAAACTCGCAGACCGGGTCCAGCTCTGCACCACAATTTCCCTACAAACGTCCTCTCATAGCCACATGCTATCAAAACAAAACCTTGACCGTCTCCTTACCCCGGGCAATACAATAGGTTTTACTAATAGTGGCGAATGATCACTATAAGGGACAACTAAAGACTGCGCCCTTACCCCCTCAAACAGAATGAGCCAATCATCAGACGCAAGAACACGGTTTAACTTCTCCTCTATCATACGATCAGTCCCTCGAGATTTCACCCACGTGAACTGGTTCCCACTAAAAGGAACATCATGCAGACCACAATCATCAACTGTCGCTCTAAAACCATTAATCTGCCACTCCGGGTGAGGCGCAAGACCCCGTTTCTCCGATTGATCCAGAAGATCATTAAAGTGGCCCATGATCAACCAAAGCAATTGACTCTGCCCTGAAAGTGTACATAACATCTGCCAGGCCTCCCTTTGCCGGTGTTGTTCCGGATAGCCATAATACCCAGTAAAACGCCACTTCGGGCTCCCAACATCCAACTCAATCTCCGCATCAACATGATTCGCAGAATAGCCCGTTACCCTTAACTCCACCGTATTCAACCACAAAACCACTAGTCCCCCATTATGACCCTCCGCATCCACAGTGAACACATTATCATACCGCAACTGAACACGCACCTCCTCCATCCGGTGCCTATCAACAAACGTCTCGACAAGAAAAAGAACACACGGCCTCTTAGAGCGGACCAAATCCACTAGCACACGAATCGCCGTATGGTTGCCAAGCCCCCGACAATTCCATGATAGTAAACTCATAACTCTCGGCGGGCCTGCGCCGCAAGACCCGCCTCTAAGCCGTTTTTTGAAACCGTAGCATCACAATCCATACTCGAATTCGACATAGAAACACCCTCTTCCACCCGTCTCCGTTTCTGCTCCCCAACCACAACACTGCCTCCATCCTCCTTCTCAAGCACGTTCACCCCACCATGAACATCATCTAAACTGCCCATACCACCCATAGCCAGAGATTTCCACAACTTCCTTTCAGCAGCAGTTTGAGGTGGATCCAACACTGGTTTAGCGTAGTGTGGTCCTCCTTGTTCCCGCCCTAAGCCATGCACCAAACGGCTTGTTTTGTAACCGGCTGAGCATGTCCAATGAGCTAAACGGCAAACTTGTCTCCATGGCAATCAACCCACACATAAACAAAACGTGGGCAACCTCTCATACCGGAAATCAACCACAACCCAGCTTGCATCACCCTTTATTCAACCTCATCTACTTCTTAAGAGGTTTGGACACATCTATGGAGACACGGACACGGAAGAACGTCCTGAGTGAACCATCAAAATTACGTAAATCAGTTTGAACAACTGAACCCAAAAAGGAACCAATAGCCTTCACCACACATCAGACCGAAAACCAACTAGCAGCGTATGAATCTGAACCCAAAGCTCAGCATGAGTTAGGGCTACTGTCTCCGCATCCACCCCATGGGGGCACCTTCTTCATCACCAACAAGCTTTGCTCATACGCCCACGGACCCTCATTCAGAATACGATCAAGGTCTTCTTCAAGGTAGAAGCGGAAAAGGAACTTACGAGGCTCCAATTCACGCATATTAATCCCCATAGCAGGCTGCCACACTCCAGCCATAGTATCTTGGAAGAAAGCAAAGCGTACTGACCTGGTAGTTATTAGTCTCCCCACTGCATAGAAGCAATCCTCCTCCTCAGCCGGCTCGGCGGCCTGTTCCGCAATCTACATGTAAACTCCATCGTCGTCCACATCTGCTAGAGTCAGACTCGCGCATTGATTCGCAATATCGTCGCCTCCATCGTCGATCACCGGCGGACAGCAGTACTACACGGCCAAAAAACCCTCGTAAAGAAAAACCCTAGCTATAACTCGCGAAAGTAGCGAGAGAAAAAATTCACTTGTGCTATGCGTTTTTGTGTCTTGTGTTATGCGTTTTTGTGTCTTATGTTATGCAATTCTGTACATTAAGAATATTGGTTATGTATCTGAACTAAAGTAAATATAAAACATGTGTATGTGTCTTATGTTATGCGTTTCTGTGTATCATGTTATGCAATTCTGTACCTTAAGCGTATGAATTCTATACCTGAAATAGATTAGTAGTTGTGTATCACACACATATTGTGTGTCTTATTTTACGAATTTATGTATTGTATTATGAAATTATGTGCCTATATATAGGACATATATTATCTACCTAAATCATATTTGAGAATAAGTAAATATATAACATGTGTATGGATGTTTTGTTTTATGAAATTCTATGTCTTAAGAGTATTGATTATATACCTAGAATAAATTAACATTTGTGTTAAAATTGAACATGAGAAACGAAAAACAACAGAATCTGTTAAAGCTCGTTTTAATCCAAGATCTATAAATTATAAATATATTGCCTTAATTAGAAACCTTGGCCTATTTCTGATATTTAAAAAAAAAAAATTGTATACTTTATTTGTGTGGGTGTAGAAAATTGTATACTTTCTAGCTCTGTGGATAAAAGTTTGTGTTTTTCAACCGTGTCATTCAAGCTAATTTTGAGACTTCATTTAAGAAAATTCAATTTTTTTTAAATACTCATGATTCTTTAAAAGGTAGTATCTATTCTATATTTTCTCAAACATTTTTAACTCAAAGAATCTAAGTCTTCACCATCGGAGTTTGAACTTATAACCATCCAATTGAAATGGTAATCGGGATGCCATCTCATTTTCTTAGAGTTTAAGTGATTGACATATTATATTATTTTCCTTTCGTTTGTGTAGGGGTGGTCGAGTAGGTCACGAATTCGATGCAATTGAGCCCATTGCACAAAGCATTCCTAATTAGATTTACCTCCTGTACAAGATCTTCCACGTACTCTTCCTAGTGTGATTTATCTCTCCCTACAAAATTTACTCATTACATATCATCAAGTAGTGACTATAGGTCCACGCTATAATTTTAAAAAATAAAATAAAAAACATATATATACACACATAATTCAGTTAATCGACGTACACTTTCGAACCAAATTAACCGTTAATCTAAATTCTTAAAAAAAAAATAACCATTAACCGAACTGAAATATTTTGGTTAAAAAATGGTTAATCGAATTTGGTCAGTTTGGTCGGTTAACCGATCTTTCACCGAATTGTGCACATTCCTACTCTCAGTTGGGATTGTCGCACAATATAATGTCTTTCTAGTGCGATTTATCTCTCCTCGCTAAGTTTACATATTGCATACCTTCGGATAGTAGCTGCGGATTTCTCATGCCATTCAAAAAATAAGAGTTAATTTCATTTTTGGTCCTAGATTTATAGGTGGTAGTCCACTTTTAGTCTTTTTTTATCAGAACATCCACATTTGGTCCTAGTATTATTGTGACATGACTATTTTTTGTCATCTATCAACAAAACATTTTTAATGCCGTTAAATACAAAGGCATTTCGGTTTTCAATTACAGACTTTTTCAAAAAAATAAACATAAAAATATAACGGGATCAACTCACTTTGTATAAAAATGATCGAAATGTCTTTGTATTTAATAACATTTTAACGATTTTGTTGATGGAAGGTTAAAAATGGTCCTGCCACAATAATACAAGGACCAAATGTGAATATTTGATAAAAAAAGATTAAAAGTGGACTGCGGCGTATGAATTCAAAAAATAATAAATAAAACTTTGTATGACGTTGCTCGATGTACTTGGCAGAGGTTTAGATCCTCACGGAATCTAATTCAATTGAAGTGTTAAGTGCACTTACATAGCTCTCCACTAATGAAGTCTACATCCCTAAAGTGCGCAATTTATATATACTATATGGTGACTTCTAATCTATGAGCCGATCAAGAAATTATTTTTTTATTATTCAGAAAAGCTTGGAGGGTGGGGGGAGATAGGGGGCTTGGAAGATTACCCTTCCCCTCCCCTCCACTATGAGGGATGAATGTTGACAACACTATATATTAATTATTTATTGTATTTGAAATTATGAAAATTTATCCGATCTCTTATTTTATGTATTTTTTAATAAAACATTAAAAGGCTGATCATATATATATATATATATTTTGGTAATATCAATTGAGGGGGTTAGGAAAAAATGATATTGGTATTATAAAAAAAGTATTTTATATATAAGTTTCTAAAAGGTTAAATTCGCATCTGGAAAGATGTAATCGGCGCCTAGGCGCTAGGCGCTAGGAGGCCGCCGCGAGGAAGGGCCTCGGCGGCCTCCTCCGTGGCCGGCCGTTCGGCAGTTCGGCGATTTTTTATTTTTTTTTTTAATGTCGAAAAAGTTTTGGAAGACATAATTTTTGACTCGGTTGTTCGATTTGGACAATTTTTTTTAAATCGCGTATTTTTTCGAGATTTATCCACCGCAAACGGCTGTAGGTGGTTTGGTCCACTAATTTCTCAAAAAAAATGCTTGAGTTAATACCATATGAGGTCCTCCGAGTATAGTGGTTTTGCCACGTTTAGTCCTAAACTTTCAATTGACCATCTGTGGTCCTTCAACTTTCAAATTTAACCATTCGCGGTCCAAGTTAACCACCCATGGTCTTCAAGTTTTGAAATTTAACCAGCTAAGGTCCTCTTGAAAGGACCATGGTTGGTTAAATTTAATAGTTTAAGGACCATGGGTGGTTAACTGGACCACGAATGGTTAAATTGAAAAGTCGAAGGACCACAGTGTGTCAATTTTGAAAGTTCAGGACTAAATCGTGGGCAACCACACTATCGGAGGACGCAGATGGTATTAACTCAAAAATGCTTTTTTAGCTCTTAATTTTAGTTTTTTTATGTATTTAGATGGTTTAAACAATCTTTTGAACAATTTTACAACCACTTTCGTAAATAATTTCTAAGAAATAACTATGGAAACCTTATTAATTATTACTAAATTTAATAAAATTTTAATTTTCAATTTTAATTTTAATTAAAAAAATAAAATAAATAAAAAATAAATAAATAAATCGGCGCCTAGCGCTGGTGCCTCCTTGCCGCCTAGGGGCCTAGCGTGTTTTGCAAACATTGTTTATTGCACCAAGGAGTCCTCCTCAACTTGGAGCCGAAATTTAAAAAGGCTGATGTGTTAACTTGAGTGAAGTGTTTTGAGTATGTTGCTAGATTGAATTGTATCAACAATGGAGTACTCAAAATAAATATAATAAATAAAGCCTCTTTATTTTATTTCCAAAAAAAAAAAAAAAAAAAAAAAAAAAAAAACACATCGGACTAAGATGAATTATTTTATGCTCAATTTTTCATTTGATCACTTTTCATCGATTTCTCATTTACAAATTCATCAAATTTCTTTCAAAATTAATGAGATACCCTTGCTTTCACCCTTATTAATATAAAGACATTTTAGTCGTTAGATTAAACTTGGTTTGGTTTGGAAAATAAAATAAAATTAAAAGACTACAAATGTACATTAATAGTCAAGAACCAAACCTAAAATTAATATTCCATATGTCCCATTTTTATGTGTCCGGTTAAGTAAACGACGGCTTGACTAAAGTTACAAAATTTATATATTTAAAAATACATTAAATACTATTAAACACAAAAAAAATTAACTTTAATTTAAAAAATAGTAAAAAATACTAAAAAAAAAAAAATAAACAAAGAAAAAATAGTTAGTTTGACCAGTGAATAGTAAAATATGACAGATAAAATAAGATTGAAAAGTAATTGTAGTGAAAGTCTTTCCCGTATAAAATGATATATTTAAAAATTACAACAAAAAAAAAATATATACTTGACTGATCGAGCCAAAATTAAATAGCATCCAAAATTATATTTAAAACCAAATTTAGTTGAACATTATTTTTTAAAAATAACACAATCATGAATTAAATTATTAAACCATTAAAGTCAAAGAGAAAGTGAATGATAAAGTTTTGTAACATTATGGCCGTGGGTGGTGTCGGACATGATTAGCGACAACATATATTGTTGGTCAACTCATCATCACGCGAGGTAGCTGCGAGCTAGATTGCTTATTTGACCTTAATAATAATAATAATAATAATCGAGGCTCATCCACCAGACTCATGAGAAGATAAATCGAGTCAATTTAAATTTTAGTATTCAACATTTAAATTGCAAATTTCTATGCAGCACAAAGAATTTATCTCAAATATAAATTTTCAATGTTTGTGCATGTCAAGAATTAAATTCCACCCTGTCGTTGAAAGTAAATTTTAAGTAAAAAATTTTATCAACTAAATTAACGTGGACCGGGACAAACTAAATTAACGTGGACCGGGATAACATAAATACTAATTATTAAGGCTGCTAATAATTCGCCTTAGCTTTAATTTACGTATAGATCTGCGAATTGAAAATTAATAAAGATGGTCAACCATTCACATTAGTGGGTATATAGGCACAACATCATCCACTATTATTTATTGCACTTTTGGGGGATGGGAGTGATGACTAAATTAGTGCATGGTTTAATGGAGTAAGCTACTCGTTAATGACGTTGTTAAATTGATAAGTAAGAAGAATTCAAAAATATATATAGGATATAGTTAGCTGGTGTGTGTGTGAAGATTTCCTTTAAATGTAGTGGCTTATAGTTATTTTAGGAAATTATGAAATTTCTGACCACTGAAAGTGGATTTAAATCAAGTTGAAATCAAAAAGTGGTCGGAATAGCAATAAATGTTTTTTCGGATACCAAAAGTGATCGGAACAAGACTTTTGACTTGATTTAAGATCACTTCAGGTTGTGGGAAATTTTCATATAATTTGCAGTGTTATATAAGTTGAGATTTAATTTTATATTTATTTTTATCTTGGGAGTGCATATTGTTCCTTCTTTGAGTGCATAGTTTCTCTTCGAGTGCATGTTTAACTTTATTAGTTTCTCAAAAAGATGGTACTTATTTCCCTTCTATCGATCGAGTGCATCATTTTCTTATTAAGTGGCATAACTTTAGACCATTGGGCTGCATAACTTTAAAATAAATAACTTTGACACTTGGGGTGCATAGAGGCCTACGGAATGCATAATTTTAATCAGGTGGCAAACTTATTTAATTTGTTGTGGCCTTAGGTGTTGAGTTAACTTTGACTCTTCAGGTGATCACTTTGAAACTAAAGGCCACATAACCTTTACATCAGGTGCATAACATTGAACTTAATTGTCATAACTTGAGGAACTTAAGATACAAGATCATAACTTTAGCCATTGTATATTTCATTTCATTAAGCACATATAATGGTTGAATTTGATCTTCAGACTTTATTCATATTAGTAATATAATTTCAGCTGAGTTACAAAAGTGTTCCTCCCTTCAAGCTTGCGATTGAAGAATTCAACTTCCTGGAAGGGTAGGTATTTTATTATTTATTTTTTTAGCAGTTGATCTAGATTAAATTAACGATTTAAATCTCACTACTCTTTTTTCACATGTCGAGTTCCTTTGCATTGATCGATCTTCTCCATACTATATAGAAAAGATATCAGATGCCAAATGTCTTAGGTGAAAAATGAGGTTAAATCTCAACCATGATTTCATTAGATCTAGGTCCACAATGAAGAAAATTCTAAAAAAAATGCGGTGTCATTATGGTAATTATTAATTTGTGTAAGGTAAGTTTTTTTTTTTTTTTTTTTTTTTTTTTTTTTTTTTTGGGTGCATTATTTCTTGTCGGGATGCATATTATTCCTTCTGTTGAATGCATATTGTTCATACTTCGGGTGCATGTTTTGTCTCTTCGAGCTACATAATTACTTTTTCTTTGGGTTGCATTATTTACTTCTTTTGGTGCATGCATATGTTCCTTCTTCGAGTGCATGTTGTTCATTTCTATATATATTATATATAATATATATATATATATTATATAATATATATATATATTATATATATAATATAATATATATATATAATATAATATATCATGCCATGTCCACATTATTATTTGTATAGAGAATGCAGGTCTTGAAGGAATAAACATGTAGGTCATTGTTGCATGGTATGTGTTAATTCATAGCTAGGATATCATCAAAGGTGGACGTTACGTTACAATACAACCTCATTACATGCACGTTTGTACGAGTCATTTGGTTCAATTTGATAAACTTATCACTTGTATATAAGACAATACGAAACCTATCTACCTAAGTATAGTACTAAATTTGGCTACCATACTATAGCTCCATATTCTAAGGACAATTCTACTTTAGTCAAATTCTTTAACGTACAATCCGAACTGCGGCATTAATCTTCCAATTCATCAGCAGCTAAATCCTGCAAAATCCATCAACAGCAAATTAAACACATATATATTAACTAATTATTGCGCATAGCTATTTTCACTTCTAAGTTTATAATGCTGGTTAGTATCGATATTTGTTAATTGCAATAGGTACATTATATATATTTTTGAGGTTGTAAATTGTATTGGGATGAGAGACGTGCTAACAAGCATGTGTACACACAATCTACTCTAGATGGTCTCCACCATCATCTATCTAAACATGCAGAGGAGTAGATTGTGTGCATTCATACTTGTTTACACGTTTTTATCTGAAGAAGTGTTCTATATGATCTGAAAATATATAGATATTTAAAATACATGATTCTACATGTGCAAAAAGAAAGAGTACTGAAAAATATTTTAGAATTTTTTCTATATAATAAGTGAAAATATTGTACATACTCTATGTATTCGATGTTGATTTTGGCATGAGGAGAATGAGAGATTTGAGAAAAAGCACTCTTTTGACAAAAGTATAGTGGAAGGGCATGGCCTCTTTGTGCAAAAATCCACCACCCTGACGTCTATAAGCATCGCCCTTGCACGGCCGGTTGTTGCCGCTAGGCAGCTCAGCCTGTACCGCCGCCCGCACGCCGCCCCCCGTTATCCCACCCCTCGCTCACCGCCACGAATAGATTCCCGCCGGGAACTGATCCACCCTATTCCCGTTACATCTAGTCGCTGCAAAGTATAATATATAATAACCAACTAAACATATGAGTGGTTTATAGACTCGATCCCACCCTGAATCATAAGTATATTCACAATAATAATAATAATAATCAACTAATTTAAACAAATAATCATCCATAATTAATAGTAAGAAGAAGAATTAGAGAATAATTAATTACGTGAATATGGGGGATTATAAGATGTTGCTGTGCCTATGTCTCCGAGGACAACTAGGTTGGGTTTCGTAGAGAATAAGGTTAATAAACTATAACAGTGATCTGAATAACTTGAAGGTAGATGCAGCCGCTCCATGAATGATTGACAAGCGTTTCGAGCAAACAGTAAAGTTAAAAGGTGCTATGGAGAAAGGAGAAGAAACGAAACGACAGTTTTGTTGGTTTTTAGAATGAATTAATTGGTACCACCTTTATATAGTTGTTAAGGTTTTGTCCTCTCTTTCGATTTTACAATGTGGAAACGTTAGAAGTGGTACGTAGTGGAGTATATAGCATGTGTGTATTTCTACTATTTTGATGGCCACCACAGTCCCAACAAATAATATTCTATTCATCCATATAGTTTACACTGCACCTAACAATAAAAGCTCAAACAAACAACCCTATACAAATACGGAAAGTCCAAGTGCTGATCAACATCGATGTCTTTTTGTATTGGTGTAACTAAAAAAAAAAAAATTAATAAAAACTTTAAATTTGTATCAGGGCTAGCCCATTCATAGGAAAAATCTACGGTGCTGATCGACATTATATTGATATTTTTTCCATTATATTGGATGCAACCCAATAAGCCGCTTTAGATTTATAGCAGACGTGGTACAAACTCACGATTTATAGCAAACTTGGTGCAACGAACACGGTA
>VALG01007822.1:0-28414 GCA_009835305.1 Ipomoea purpurea | reverse complement strand
TCTTCATTCACTGTGGATATATAGTTATGAAATTGTGGTTATATAGTTATGAATTTATGGATATTTAGTTCATTCATTGTGGATATTTAGTTCAATCATATATTGTGGATATTTAGTTCATTCATTGTGGATTTTTACTTCATTCATTCATTGTGGATTTTTACTTCATTCATTCACTGTGATATATAGTTATGAAATTGTGTTATATAGTTATGAATTTCTGGATATATAAAAATGCTATTGCCGGGAATCGAACCTGATTTCTTCTTTAAGTGGGACGCGCGTTTTTTTAACCAATTAAAACGACGCCGTTTTGCAACCGTATGCACCTTGCAAGGTGCATTCGGTTGCACAGCATAATTTGCGGGTAGTGCCGTAGTGGGCTGTAAAATGACTAAAACTAATAATATAATTCCTTTTATATATATATATATATATATTATATATATATATATATATATATATATATATATATATTATATATATATATATATATATATAATATATATATATATTATAGATATATATATTATTCGGGAACGGGGGGGGGAGATTAGGGGTATCCCGTCCCATCGAACAATTTCACAAATTTTTCATCCCTAATCACTGACGGGACGAGGCACATTGTCATCTCTAAATATATGTAATTTTGTCCTAATCGCATTAAATGTGTGCAAATACACTTAATCGCATTTGCACACATTTAATGCACATTTGCACACATTTAATATAATCTAAACCATTAAAAATTAAAGTATTAGATGGATGCACACGATTTGTTCTCACGCTCTCACCTAAGCAAGTGTTCTCATATGATCTTAAATCGATATATATATATATATATATATATATATATATAATCACCTCTATTTGTAAAGTAACCCCTATTTAGCGAGTTGAGGCAAAAATGTAAGTACATAGGAGTTGAGGCGAAAATGTAAGTACAAAGTGCCCCACAAGTCCGTTCCATTCGCCACGCAGCGACCCTACATAGTGCCCCACAAGTAGGCTGCTTTTTATATAACCCAGTCCGAGATAATTGTAACTGTGTAAATAAAAATAAATCATCGATGCTGTCATTTCGATCTCTCTTTTATTATAATCAAACAATATATTCAATATTCTACTCAACAATTTCACAATCCCTCGCCCCACAAACGGCAAATCTCACCAATAATCAAGCAACTCCGATAGTCATTCATCGGCCCTAAATAGTTGTGGCTTCGATGCTTTACCCATCTTGCGATTTCTAAAGTTCTGAACAACTGAAGAAGGTAGGTTATTAAATTTATTTCCTGTTGAATTTTTATTTAATTAGTTATTCTTGTATAGAGTGTTTAAAGTGTAATTCGCGATTGATCTTGGATTTTAAATTTTGTAATTTTGCGTGTTTGGAATTTTTAGCTATTGATTTTAGAATAATGTACTCTTGTTCAATTTTTCGATAACAAGCATAATCGATCGAAATCAATGTTTAATTTTTCAGTCGATTATATTATTTACTACGATCAATTATGAAGGTCGAATTTGTTGGTCAATATTTTTATAAATTTTTCGATCAATTATGTAAATCAATTGATCTACTGTTTGCTTAACCCTAGTTTAAAAAAAAAAAAAGAATTTAGTTGTTAACCAGCTAATGTGTTTTCTATTCGAACTATTTAATCTAATTAATTATATTTTATATTTCATTTTGAATTTTTTTATATCATTTTGATATATTTTAATATTTTATCCTTAGTCAACAAATTGATGGTTCAACTCTAAGTATATTTTTTTTAAAGAAATATCTTATTGAATTTTAATCTTTCGCCCTCACTGGCGAAGATTTTCTGGATTTGTCCTTGTTTATGGGCTAGGGTCTTGGGAACGAGATTTACTCAGTACACACTCCTTTGTAGCTAATCATTATATTGTGTGCCATTGACATTAAATTCATTTTTAGTATACAGAAAATTTATTCTTAAAATATTCATTTTTAATTATACACTAAAAATAATGAACCTTTAATATACTGAAAATGAACATTTAATAATGGACTACACTACAATGTCAACCATTATCCATATAATTTGTCTTGAGTAACAACTTCATGCTTTTTCGTAAACCAAAACTTTTAATTGGGCAAGAATAAAAGGGAAGAACAACACCGCAGAGCATGAAGAGTTAGATCCTCTTATTGAAATAACTTAGTAAATTTAGGAAAATATTTTATTTCGTACTTCTACAATTCATTTGTTTCTTAATTTAATTTAGTTTTTCTTAGATTATGTTTGGCAAATCTACCCAAAAAGCTAGCTTCTGAAAAATTATAAGTTAGAAGCTGAAATAAAAAGTTGTTAAGCTAGCTGATTATGCTTAAAAGTATTTGGTAAAATTAACTTTTTAAATAAGTTGATAAATATAAAAAGACTAAAATGAAATTTCATAAAATTTAAATAGTTATTAAATTTAATATATACGACCTCTCAATATTGTCACAGAAATTTTTCCAGACCTCCAATGTAATTTGGAATTATTACACGTATAAGTTGAATTCACGGAAAGCTTAAACAAAATTTACCGAGAATACATCCATCTTTAGATGCTGCAGAGTCTTGTCGTCACTAAAAAAAATCAAAATTTAGAAAAAACTAAAATCAAGATTTAGTTTGATTTTGCTTGAGGGAAGAATCATAAAATATACAAATTGTGTTCAAGTCAGAACTCTAGCTCTTATATATGGCTTTTGGAAACAAGATGGAAGAAGTAGGACACTGCAAAAATTTCAGCAACAGTAGACCTCTACGCCATTGAAACAATGGCGACGGCTATAACATTTTCTTTAGCAATAAAAAAGCAAACCCTAAATTGTTTACAGCAGAGTGTTAGCGGTTTAGTTCTCTTTCATTCTAGTTTTCATTATAAACTGTGTGTTTAAATTGTTTCTTGTTCCGCAAGTTTCTTGGTTTTATGTTTGTATGCTTTTCTGTTTCTTGATCTGCAGTTGAGATCGAACATGAACGGAAACGGGTTTGGTTTTAGCGGATTTAGTAGTATAAATGGAGTGGGATTTGGGAAATTTTCGAATGATATGAATTTTGGGTTTAGTAATCATAACGTGATGAACAGGTTCATCAATCATGCATCCTTCTTCTCTGCCAAGATTATCTTTTTCTGACCAAAATCAACCCAGGAGTTCTTTTTCTGATCAAGAACAACCCAGAAGTTCTTTCCTGCCAAGATTATCTTTTTCTGACCAAGAACAACCCGGGAGTTCTTCTTCTTCTTCTTCTGATAATGATGATGATGACGACGAAGAAGAAGAAGAAGAAATGCCTTCTCCTGAGAAGAAGAGAAGGAGGAGGAGGAGGAGGAAATTGGAGTGGCATTCGGTGAAATCCGAAGCAGAGTTTTGCCCAGAGGCCATTGTTGAGTACCTCGACACGCCATTGTCAAAGCGGAGGAAATCTGCGGAGTTGAATTTGAAGGTAAAGAAGCATCTTTTGTATATTGGCTGGGAAGTTCGGTTTGTGGGGACTCAAACTGGATCAAGAATGTGCTACGTTTCGCCGGATGGGAAAAACTATATGTCTCTCACCCAAGTTTGCTCCGAGATTAAACATTCTCTCCCTCTCCCTCTCCCTCTCCCTGCTATTGATCCGCCATTAATGGCGAACCCACAAGAATCCAGGGAGCTGGCAGTGTATGTGCCTCCTCCTCCTCAAGCGGGTTCTGAGGAATATTCTCAAGCCGTTTTTGACTATATATCTTTCTGCCACCGCAATATCCCTACTGATTCCAAAGAAAAATCAGAAAGCCAAAGTTAAATCCAAGAGCATTTACTCCACTGCGGTTGGCAATTCTTCTATGCCCACAAGAAAAACAAGAGAGAACTCCGCTACCAAGCTCCCTGTGGGAAGTGTTTTACTCCCTTCTCACAGCCTGCAAATGGTTTGCAGAATCCAATGGAGTTCATCTCCCCAAAGAAGACAGTGAATCTAGAGATTCTGATACTGATAATGTTGAGGTTCTTGGTACTGTTAATCAGATGGAAAAGCCTGGCTTTCTTGAATCCTGGACTAGTTCAATTACTGCCCAGGATGTTGAAGATTCTGATCAGTCAAGAATGCTGGTTAAACATTCTGATCATTCAAGAATTCTGGATAGAGATTCTGATCATTCAAGAATGCTGGTTAGAGGTTCTGATCAGTCAAGAATGCTGGTTAAACATTCTGATCATTCAAGAATGCTGGATAGAGATTCTGATCAGCCAAGAATGCTGGTTAAAGATTCTGATCAGCCAAGAATGCTGGTTAAAGATTCTGATCAGCCAAGAATGCTGGTTAAAGGTTCTGATCAGCAAAGATTAGGCAGACAGGAGGGACAGTCTTCCTCGTCGAAACGAACTATTCTGTCATCTTTGATAGACAGTAATGTGGTCTGCCTCGGGAGAAGGTGGAGTACCGAAAGAAGGATGGGTGTGTGTTGAAAGATGGGATAATCACTCGAGACGGGATACTATGCAATTGCTGCCATCAAGTTTATGGGCTTAGTAGCTTTGAAGCTCATGCAAAGAGCACATATCACAGGCCTTCTGCATTTATATTCTTGGAAGATGGCAGGTCGTTGTTCGACTGCAGATGGAAATGAAAAGCAAAAGTGATGTCAAACTCCCCAAAACAAAGGCCTGCAACAAGGAGAGGAGTCCTAGGTTGTCAATCAAACATGATGACATATGTTCTGTCTGTCTGGATTATGGTGAATTGCTTCTGTGTGATGGCTGCCCCTCTTCATTTCATGCTACTTGCCTTGGTCTAAAGGTATTCAATTCTGCTCATTTCATTTCTCCCTTACCTATAAGACTCGATTCGATGATTCGTTGCATTTTCAGGAGCTCCCACCTGGGGATTGGTTTTGCCCTTCATGCCGTTGTGGAATCTGTGATGCCAACCAATTCGATAGAAACAAAAACAAATCACAGATAAGACTGTTCTTCGCTGTCACCAATGCGAGCATCTCTGTGAGCAATTCCATTCCATTTTCACCTCTCCAAATTGTTTTCCAGACATATATATATATATATATATATATATATATATATACAATGTTTTATAGTCTGATCTAACTTGTTGCAGATCATGTTGGATGTCTAAAAAAAAAACTGTCTCCTTAAACTGGACTACTTTCCTGAAAGGGAATGGTTCTGCAACTACAGATGTGAGCAGGTACTTCAAATCTCCATTTCTTGTATATATAGTTAGTTAATCATAACAGACCATCTGCCATATTTTCGAGAGGCAGGGTGTTGGACCTGACCCTTCAGTCTTTTTCCCGCCACTGGGCCCCACAATCTTCATAGCCACCTAGTACTGGACTCCGCCTAACAGTTCATAATTTCACATTGGGTACCTATGATTGCAGATATTTTTGGGTCTTCGTCGGGTTCTGGGAAAACGAGTTCCACTAGGATATAAGGACCTTTCTTGGACATTGTTGAAGGCCACAAAGCAAAATGATTCCAATCATTCCACAGAGAATCATGGCAGGCTTAGGGCGGCGCTTGGTGTGATGCATGAGTGCTTTGCATCTCTTGAGGAAACTGGAAGCAATAGGGATCTTGTGGAAGATATAATCTTTAGTGAATGGTTAGTGTGCTTATATCTGAGATATATATCTTCTTTCTTCCATTCTAATGGTATTATAAGCTTCTGAATTCTGATATTCCCAGGTCTGAGCTGAACCGTTTGAATTTTCAAGGATTCTACACTGCAATCTTGAGAGGAATGATGAAGTTGTAACAGTGGCTACATTAAGGTATCCTAATTCCCAATATCCATGATCTCGATCTTTTACTTTGCAGACATCCTTAAATGAATGCTAAAATGTATGTTGGCATTTCTTTCTCCCAGGGTTCATGGAGAAAAGGGTGGCTGAGATCCCACTTATTGCCACACTGTTTAACACAGGAAACTGGGAATGTGTCGCGCTCTGATGATCAACTAGAGAAGGTATTATGACACTACATTCTTGTCCTTTCGTTTTCATTTCTTCGAGATTCGATTGTCATGATCTTTCTGCTTTCTTGTTCTGCAGAAACTTGCAGAACCTGGGAGTGCAGAGGCTAGTTCTTCCTGCACTTCCGGATGCGATGAACACATGGACTGGCTCGTTCGGGTTCTCAGCGATGAACAAAGCCGAGAGACAGGGCTTCCTGGACAACACATTCCTCAACTTCATGGCACAATCATGTGCCAGAAGCTGCTGCAATCACAAAGTATTTATAAGCAATCTAAAGTATTCATAAGACGAAGTAGTTAGTTTTGTGCACTAACATTATTTCAGCGTCTTCATCTTCGTGCAGAAGAAAACGACGCGGATGGTAACATCGTCCCAACAGCTTCTGAAGCATTATTCCTGCCTGTAGAAGAAGTTGAACTTTCTGGTCTTTTTATCTAGAAAAGGGGGAGTTCTTTAGTGATTTTGATGAGGTGAAAGGTGATATTTAGATTTTATGTTTTATGTTTCATGTTTCCTATGATTCTCAAAACCATATATGATTATAGATTACTTGGGACGGTACTGGCTGGCTGCTGTTTTTTGTTTCATTGCTAAACTAAAAGTTCATCGGTTAATTTGGTAAAATGGGGTGCATTATCTCTCGTGGATCTAGGCGGGTTCATGGGATTCTGGGATATTAGGGGTGTCAATGCGGGCCGACCCGCCTCATTAGGCCCGCCTCACCGGGGCTTTTAATTTGGCGGGCTTTTGCGGGCGGGCCGCGAAGCCCGCGGCTTGGAACTATATAACCCAACCGCCCCATGCGGGCTTGCGGGTCTCGCGGGCTGACCCGCGGGCCATCACTTAAATTTTTTAAAAAAACATTAAATAGTATATAAACATGTAAAATCGCTTGAAAATATGTATGTTTGCTTGGATTTGGAGGACGATTTAGTATTTCATAAATATGTATGAATTGATGATTTAGTTTTAGTTTGTTTGATAGAGTTGGAGGCAGATGGAGACGGGAGAACCGAAGAACTATGTACCCTAGGAATTATTGAATTAAGAATTGATGAATGATTATTAAATTATTAGATTTCTCCCCTTCTGCGTACTCTTAGATAGTCAGATCTACACACTGTCTAAGAATTAAGATATTAATATTATATATAGATTTTTTTAAAAAAAAGATATTATATATATAATTTATTTATTTATTTTTTAAATATGACTGACCCGCGGGCCAGCCGCAACCCGCGCGGTTACCCGCGTGAGCTCTGGCCCTCCGCGGGTCATGCCCGTTAGGCCGCATTTTCGCGAGCCTAATTTCTTGCGGGCCTAACCGCCCCATCGTGGGGCGGGTGCGGGCTAACCCCGGGTTTCGGCCCACTTTGACAGCCCACTGGATATAGTGCGGTAAAATCGGGAGGAAAAATGATGAGAAGAAAACTTATTATTGCTGTGTTAGACAGCACACTGATAATAATGGATAATTGAATTTTAATAGTTTATTAAATTAATGATAATATTATTGAATTTTAATTTTCATGTGTTAGTTGGTGAGATATTTTGACTTACGGAGTAATTATGAGGACCCATTTTTGAAGACTTAATTGGATCATGAAATGAATAGTGTTGTTTTCATCGAAATATGTGGACTACAACATCATGCACCATTGGCTATAGTTTGTCTAAGTAGTTTTTAATTACAAGTTGTGACAGTTACCTTTAAAACAATAATTAATTCTCATTTTTGACATCATACAAATGATCGAATTATAAAATATTTGTGGTATAGTAATTCGGGCAAAATAAATCGGAGGTCGGAGGTTACTGAGCATGTAAGCGCTTTAGAGAGAGAGTAAGAAAGAGTTCTCTTTTACAGGTAACAAAGGAGTTATTTATAGGGACTTGAAGGGGACACATGCAGGGCTCTTGGCATGACTGACATGTGTAGCACATGCAGTCGATTAGCTCGAGAACAACCCCTTGAAAGCCAGCCACGGTGTACTAATATTTGACCATCAGGTCGGGCTAAAGATATGAGACTGAAACTTGAATATAATTTTAATCCTCCAGGTAATCCTGCTTGGGACGACGACCCCGAGCTAAAAAGGTCGGGGTTGGTCCCCAAGTAACGCATCGCTACATCAACATGCTTTTGCTTTAGATCGGCCAATGCTCCTCAGGTTGGGGATACTGGACTCGTGGTCGGTCAGTGAAGGTCGAGATGGACCCTTCTCAGTGAGCTAGCTTACCAAATACCAAGCAGGGTAACTTATTTGGGGTGACGGAAACCGTCACTAACAAAAGGTGTGTACTGTATAACTTATTTGGATGGCGAGTGAAATCCGTGGCCACTAACCGAAAGGTATGGACCGGATATATATTATACTCTAATAGATGCATGATTGAATGAAGCCAATCACGAGTCATCAGCACCGCTGGTGGCACGGCCAGTTCAAATAACACGTGAATCCTCCTATTCACATATAGCCATCTTCACATGCACGCATACGCCACAACCCAACAAAAAAAAAACCCCCCACCTCCCCTTTACGCTCTTTTCTATAATAACACTACCCCAATCCTCTATACCTTTTCCTGCTTTCTTCTTCTTCACTACTCCCTTTCTTCACCTTCTTCTTCTTCTTCAATGGCTCCTCTTTCTTCCCCCTTCACCATTCTCTGCCTCCTTCTGCTACACTACTGTTGTGTCTCGGCATCGGGCTCGCCGTTACTGGGTTTCAAGGGCCGCCATAGCCGCCGCCCAAAAACGCCATTGTTGCAGGCAAACCTGAGCTCTTGTTCTCTGTTCGTGGGCAGTTGGGTTGTTGACGAGACCTATCCTATCTACCAATCCTCCGATTGCCCAGCCATTATTGACCCAGAGTTCAACTGCCAAATGTACGGCCGACCCGACACTGACTACCTCAAATACCGGTGGAAACCGGCGAATTGCGACGTTCCCAGGTAGCAGAAACCCATGTTCTTTAATCTGCAGCTAAAATGTCGTGGTAAAGTTTTGATCTTTACGCTGTTTTTCCGGTTCTTGGTTTTCTGATCTAGGTTCAACGGGCTGGATTTTCTGGAGAGAATGAAAGGGAAGACCGTGATGTTTGTGGGCGACTCTCTGGGGCTCAACCAATGGGAGTCGTTGATTTGCATGGTGTCAGCTTTCGTCCCAAGATCACAGACTAAGATGATCAGGGGTGACCCTCTCTCAGCTTTCAAATTCTTGGTAAAACCTTTAATTTAATTTCACCCAGTATTCTAGCTTACTGTCATCAAACATTTCCTAGTAAAACCGAACATTCTTAACCGCAGGATTATCAAGTGACACTGTCGTTTTACAGAGCGCCATACCTGGTAGACATAGACTCAGTGCAGGGGAAAAGAATACTGAAACTAGACGACATTAGTAGGAATGGGATTGCTTGGAAGAATGCAGATGTTCTTTCTTTCAACACAGGGCACTGGTGGGTCCACAAAGGCAATCTGCAGGGGTGGGTACACTATCTTTTTATCTTTGCAGTGAATCTTCCCTCTTCTTTTTTTTATGTTTAGCCCTCCTCAAATATTCCCACTTGCATAAAGACAGAATTTGATGATGATAGCTTGGGCAAGTAAACATAACTTTCATAATGATTTCGGGTAACTAGGGAAACCCGCAGCCACTATCGGTGTGTGCAATGGGTAAATCCGCTCAGTTTGAGGTAAACTAACCAAGTCGTCTATAACTGTCCGACTCAAACTAAAAAGTCAATAGACTGCTCCTACTGTTATTGGGAATCGTAACGTTGTGGTTATTAAGTTAACAGTCTGGTTAATTTGGCGGAAAACCTGGAGCCAGAGTGTGCAATGGGTAAGTCTCGCTCTGTTTGAGGTAAACCAGCCAAGTTATCCATAGTTGTTCGACGCAAACTAAAAAGTCAATAGATTGTTCCTGTTTTTATTGGGAATCGAATTTGTGATGTTGTGGTTATTAAGTTAATAGTCTGATTAATTTGGCGGAAAACCCGCAACCACTATCAGAGTGTGCAATGGGTAAGTCTCGCTCTGTTTGAGGTAAACCAGCCAAGTTATCCATAGATGTTTGACGCAAACTAAAAAGTCAATAGACTGTTCCTGTTTCTGTTGGGAATCGAATTTGTGATGTTGTGATTATTAAGTTAACAGTCTTAACAATCTGATTAATTTGGCGGGGTTATGCTTGTGCCTAACTTTCATAATAATTATTGTTGATACATATGCAGGTGGACTACATGGAATCAGAAGGGAAATTGTACCAAGATATGGATAGGTTGAGTGCTCTTGAAAAGGGCCTGAGAACATGGGCCAGCTGGGTTGAATCTAATGTTGATAGAACCAGAACCAGGGCTGTTTTTCCAAGGAGTCTCCCCCACTCATTACAAGTATGTTTTATTCCTTTCTCCCCTTGTCTTAATCCCATGATTAAGCTCTTCTTGTGTTCCCTTATTTTAATTCCAAACCTATCAGGGCGTTTGGTTAGGAGGAGAGAATTAAAAAAAAAAAAAAAAAATGTAATTTTCTGATCTAGTAGTTAAGTAGTTGCACCAGTAATTCTTCTAGCGAGAAGGTGGGGTCCAACCGCCATCACTGCTCTATAAAGGTTAAGTGTGATTGTAAGGACCCAACAAACACCCGAGTTTGAATCTTCAATGAGGGCAAGCACTCAGGCTTTGCTTCACTGAAGCGTATCCTACAATTTACATCCTCTCACAATCTTCACAATATAGGGTGTAAAGGATCCTCAGGTTTAGGGTTTAAACTTAATGTGGAGTCCCCATCACATGGAGAGATCCATTAATTTGATTTGGTTTGGGGTTGCAATCATTATATCATGGACTACATATTACCTTACGATGGAATTACTAACACATAAAAAATTCATTTTTAATATATTAAAAATTTATTTTTAACATTAAATATTAATTTTTTTAAAATTATTTTTTATGTACTGAAAATTCATTATTTGGTATACACTTAAAATAAAACTTTCTAATATATAATTTGGTCTCAATATAATTAGACAAAGACTGAAAATTTGGGTTATAAAAATAATAATAAAACAGAAACAGAAACCAGCAGCTACTTTACTATGTCTAATGTCTGTTTTACAAACATAGGTTGCCCCAGTATAGCTGTCATCACTAATTAGCCGTCATCCAAGTTGGATTATAGGATTGAGGCTCAAACCAATTATTGTACCCAACCTTTATCACTATACAATTATATTTACGCAGCATCCACAAGTTTAATTCACTAGATCAGTATGTAGTATTTAAAAAAGTTCATAGTTAAAAATAAAAAGGAATAATAGTCGGAAGACAAAAATAGAATTAGATCACCTAAACCAAAAATTTTTTATATATATATAGTATATATATTACTATATAGTATATAGTATATATAGGGTTGCATTCACTACAAACACTCTTAAAATATAAACATGTGGACATATACTGTGTACACACCTAATGCGGGTATGCACACACCCGTGGACGATAGTGCACACATCCAATTAGTATGCAAGGTGTAAATTCATAGTATTTGGGTCGGTGTGCACATATCCATGAACGACAGGTGCACACAGCGGGCAGCACACAAATCATAAAAATTAATCACAACATGAGATACTCAAATTCAATGATTCAAAAATGTTCACACATTTATATTTTAAGCTTTGTGTGGTGGCTTTCAAATAATGCAAGGCGGCATAGTAAAACGACATTGAATATAATACAAAGGCAGAAGCCAGTAGGGCAAGTAGG
The DNA here is from genome assembly GCA_009835305.1 of Ipomoea purpurea. Lineage (NCBI taxonomy): Eukaryota > Viridiplantae > Streptophyta > Magnoliopsida > Solanales > Convolvulaceae > Ipomoea > Ipomoea purpurea. The sequence continues at coordinate 16,637 of VALG01007822.1, read as the reverse complement.
TCATTTCAGTTTTGGACTTTTGGTCACATACATTATCTCTTCTTGTGGTAAATACTTATATACTTATATGGAGTATTACTTTTGCCGTTTTTGCGTCCCCATCTCGTCGGGTGGCATACTCACATGCCTAAAACACACCTAATCCATATTTTCCCCAATCCAAAATACCTCCAACCACAATATTCCCTCCACACCCACCAACTACATTTGGGACTAATGTCTGGGTCCAGAAATCGACAATAATTACCCCGATAATGTATACTGACTACAATTTGTGACACGCGTTTTTGTCAGCCCCCCGTGACTGGAGCGGCACCGGGTGACAGCATCATAAGACCTGTTACGGGGGGACGGCAGGCCGACGGCGTGACGGGGCGGGGCATACCCTTGTGGGTATCCCAGCGACAAAATGAACGGTGATACAAGCGGGTGATAGGGAATGTGAGTTACCCTCCGCCATTTTCCATTGCTGGGACATAACACTATTATCGGCCATGAGGAAAGATGCAACACCCCTTCAATACTATAGTGGGGGATCTCAACCCCCGGAGGCAAGGGGCTAACCCTGGACCACTTCCTTTTGTAGCCATTGAGTGCCTTCCTGGGCGTTGCCTGATACTTGAATCAGCTTGTTCTATACTGGACTTTTCTTCTGAGCAAGTCAGGTTTGTTCCAACTCTATCATCATCATCTTACACAAGTCTTTATAGGATAAATTTAAAGTTCCTTGTTTATTATTCTTGTCAAAGTGTTTAGGTTTATTATTCAACAAAATGATTAATGTTTTTAAAATAAAATTTATGTTATTCAGATGAATCCATGATTTACATGTTATTATATTTTTTCTATTTAAAAAAATGTTAAAGCACATATTGCACCCAATTTATTATGTGAACCCGGATCAAAACAATACACAATTTCATACTGAATGCTTCACAATTTACCATATTAAATATTCACATTTGAATTGGTGAACATTCAGTATGTTAATTGTGTATTTTGGACCCGGAGTCCACCTTGCCAATGTGGATTCGGGTTCCATAGGTATAACTGTTGCACATTGCCCAAACAGGCAGCCCCGCAACATTTTTGGGGCAGGTTAAGGTCAATTCATTATTGTGTGGACCATGGTTCACACAAGTTGTGTGGACCATATTTATATCTATTGTAAAATAATGTACATTCAGTACAAAAATAATGTACATTCAGTATAGATAATGTACATTGTATACAGGGGATTGTACATATATTTTTGTTGCTGAGTGTACATTATTTGATATAATGTATATTCAGTACAAAAATAATGCTACATTTAGTACATTAAAAATGTATTTTTTGTATGGTCTCATAAACATTGTGTGGACCATGGTCCATACCATAAATTGCCGGTTAAGGTTACTTGAACCCTATCCTATGGGCTTCACGGAGCTGGGCCGTAAATCCCACAAAAAATTAAGCCGTCCGGGTAAGCGTTACTTTGAACCCATATCTATGGGCTTCACGGGCTGGCCTGTAAAATCCACCAATTAGGCCGCAATTGGGACGGGCTTGGCCCGCTTTAACAGTACTAACCATCTATTGGGGGTGTGATTTGATCTTGTAATAACATTCTGATGATGTAGCAAAAGTTTCGAAAATCATGGGGCTAGAAGGCAGCAAGAGAGCCAGAGAGTTGACAGAAAGATAAAACTATATATGCATTATCAATGGTGACAGAAACCTTAAAACCAGTACAAAGTAGGATCCAATTGAACTGTTTGGAGGAACAAGACAGACAGATCATAGTAAGATCTCTTGCTCTTATTTAAGGTACAATATAATTTTACACAACCTAATAAGCGAACATCTAAAAGACAGGCTGCAAACCCTCTACAATATATAAGCACAGACAAGGAGAAGAGACCCCAAAGCATCTCACACAATCTTCCCAACAATGTTAGCTCCATATCGTGAGCTCCGTAGCCGCTGTCACTTCCATCATCCTCGGTACGTTGTCAATAATCTTGGTCGTCGCCACATTCCCGTTACCAGCCCGTTGGGTCTCGTATGCAGAATTATGTACCCCGATGGCAGCCCTGCCAGACGGGTCGAGATTCTTGGACCAAGAAGCGTCCCACTCCACTGCCTTGGCTGTGGAGCATGCCACACTGGCCCCTCCTGGAACAGTAAGACTAGCCGGGTTCTGCAACATAATGGGAAAGACTCAAAATCGAATTTTTGCAATCGAGATAACTGATAATCGTGTGAAGTGAAGTTCGGTTTTACCTGTGGGAAGAACCTCTCGAAGATCATTCTGTAATAGTAACCTTCCTTGGAAGTCGGGGTGTTGTGAGGGAAGATATGTGCAGCATTGAGCATCATTTTGTCGGTCACATGATCCTCCGCGTGAGCTTTCAGCCCGTCGATCCAGCTATACCCCACGCCATCGCTGAATTGCTCCTTCTGCCTGTACAGAATATGCTGCAAGAAATCCAAAAAAAATGTCAGTGGAAGTGATGGAACTAACCATCTCGAATCATTAATGGACAAAATCGGGAGACCTTTGGGAGGTAGGGATGCTCTTCATCATCAAAAGCCCTTCTAAGAATCCACTTCTCCATCCGCCCCTCCTCGGGTTTTATCTGAAATCAAATGGAAAAGACTTCAGATAATCGCGTCCCATAATGGATTTGGATGCAGTTCTTAGTTCTTAGTTCTTAGTTCTTACCATCTTCCATTCGGGGTCAATGTTCATGGCAACATTGATGAACTCCTTGTCCAGAAACGGGACTCGGGCTTCTAACCCCCAAGCAGATGTCGACTTATTTGCTCTCAGGCAATCATACTGGTGCAGGGCTTTTATCTGCATAAACACCACAAGATCAGACAATTGAAGCATGTGCTCCATCTAAACTGAAAGTCTAAGCTGATAGTTGGATTGCACATTAATGGTTATATGCTCAACACAGACCACTTTAAAAACCGGCTTCTAATTTCAACAAAAAACCGGGGCCTTTAACCTTAATTGGCTACCTTTCGACAAGTCTCACGATGGAATTCATCCTTGTTTGGTGCCTTGTGGAAGTACAAGTATCCACCGAAAACTTCGTCAGATCCTTCACCCGAGATCACCATCTTCACTCCAAGTGACTTGATCTTGCGCGACATTAGGAACATGGGCGTGCTCGCCCTGATTGTTGTCACATCGTACGTCTCTACGTGGTAAATAACATCCTCAATTGCATCAATCCCATCCTGCAACATGTTATAAACCTTAGACTCTATATATCTCGACTCTACAATTCAACTATGTTGTTTTGCTTTCGATACCTGAACTGTGAAGTGGAACTCATGATGAACAGTTCCCAGATAATCAGCAACTTCTCTCCCCGCTTTCAGATCGGGAGATCCCTGTAAGACGCAAAAACAAGAAACTATTATCAAGATTCAAGAACTACACATAAGGTTACTTATTTTGGTTCCTCGAGACGGACCTCGAGGCCAACACAGAAGGAATGAAGCTGAGCTCCCCATTGCTTAGCGGCCTTCGTGCCAGCCAAGTAGCGAGCCGTGATAGATGCAACGAGGGACGAATCGAGCCCTCCCGAAAGAAGAACCCCGAAAGGCACATCAGTCATCAACCTCTTGATCACAGCCTGCATCAATAATTTCCACAACAATACATAAATTCTTCAGTATATAAGCATTTTAACCATTATTCTTTCTCTCCAATCCAAACTAAAATTAGTCTCACGTTTTCGAGGGCACGCCTTAGAACCAAGGGCTCATAAGGAGCTGAAGGGATAGCCTCCGAGAACCATGGAGGATTGTACCACCTCCTGAGGCCACCGGCCTTGCTAGAGTACAGGTGTCCTGGCGAAACGCCACAAACTGCTCACAATCGTCGTGTAAGCCCTTCAGTTCAGAGGACACCCAAACAGAACCTGAGTTAAAACCAAACACAAAAATTGATCAAAACCCAAGCTTTTTCCAAACATTTTAGCTTTATTCCCAGCAGATTTATGAAGAACTGAAGAAGGTATATATACCATCAAGCCCCCAGCCAATATAGAGGGAAGTAATCCCAATAGCATCACGAGCAACTAGGAAGCTGTTGTCACGGGTGTCCAGTAAAACGAAAGAAAACATCCCATCCAGCATGTCCACGAAGTTCTCTCCATGTTCTTCATACTGAACAAAGCCAAGGGTTCACATCAAAATCCAATCTTTTTGCTCTTTTTAGGGTTCTTTCTATCAAATTAGATGATTTTACCACTGGGTAAATGCAATCAACTCAAACCAAGAAAGCCAATAGGTCGTGCTGGGAGTAAACTTATAATCTCGTGATTAATAGTTCGGCCAACTTGGCTGGAATTTTCCGAACTTAATGATTTAGGGTTCTTTCTATCAAATTAGATTATTTAATTTAGTTTAGCAACTCACAAGATGGGCAATGACATCACAGTCGCTACCGGTGTAAAACTTGTGGTTCGGCAAACTCTTCCTCAGCTCCTCATGGTTATAGATTTCTCCATTAACCTATATATCTCGAAACACGTCGTTAAATTATTTATATATAAACAAAACCAAAAACAAAAAACAAAAAAAAAAAAAACATTCATCCAACGAAGAATTACGAATTTACGATGAACCCGAAAGTTCCCTCACCGTCACAACAATCTTCTTATCTTCGTTAAACAGAGGCTGATCGCCGGAGGCGGGATCAATGATCGCCAGCCGCTGGTGCGCCAAGTAAAAATCCCCGTGCTGAAACAACCCACTCCAATCCGGTCCCCGGTGCTTCAACCTGCACACACCCCCATTAAATTCCCCGCAAATATCATCAAGAAAATCTTGAAATCTTGAAAACCAAGAAAACGAAAGAGAGAAAGAGAGAGATGAAATTGCCTGCGAGAGAGTTCGAGAACGCGAACCCTCTTGCGCTGAGAGTCGTCGGAGCAACCAACACGCCAAGATTCCGCACATGGTGTCTCGATTTTGATGGAAAGAATGAGGAAAATTAAACTGTGCGTGTATATATTGGGGAGAAAGGCGAAGGAAGAGATGGAAGAGAGAGAGTTAAGGGAGGGAACAGAGAGAAATGCACAAATTTGGGAGATGAAAGCACGTAGACAGAGTTCACAGGTGGTCGTGTTCTGTTCTGCTTCGCTCTGGGAGTGCTTGGATCAGTTGCAATGGCGCGAATTTATAGGCCCTCCGGGGGCCAGTGGATGACGCGATTAACTAACCTTTCATGCGGCGACGTTTCATCGCTTCAATGTTTTTTTTTGGATAGAATTGTACACTTTTGTGCTGCATTTTCTATTTATTTTGTTTTACTATATATAATAAAGCTTTTTTTATTATTTAATTTGCTTTAAAGATGACTTAAAACGAGGTAGACTTCATCAATTATTGTTGCCCAATGTGCCTTTGAAATTGACAGGTTTTTATCTGATTCTTTTTGGTATATAATTTACAAATTTTTATTTTTTTTGTGACGAGAAAAATCAAACAAGGTATGCACTATGTATATTCTATTCGTGTGTAATAATTTACATAAATTATATACGAGTGTAGATTAATTAGAAAGATCTCATATGATTGGTTCGATCAAGAGAGACTGTGTGTGACATGATCGTCTGGAGGATGTTATTTTTATTGTTATATCTTGGTCAAATGTAAATTTAGAAAGGAGGATAATTTCCTTTTTTTTATTAAGAATGGGAGTTTGCAACATAATGACATGTGTCATATGGATAACGTTATATAGAGAAAAATTATCAATTATAATTTTTATTGCTATATTTAGAAGGAAATTATGATATTTTTTTTTTGTTAGTATTACTACTCTCTTAAGCAAAAAGAGATCAAATCCATGACTTTTTTATTTGAGGGGAGTCCATTCATGTCACTAGATTACAATATTATTGGTAAATTATCAATTATATAATTAATAGATAAACTTGATATTTCTTTCCCCTCTTTTTCACATGGATATTTCATTTTCACATTTTTATTCCGTTCATACTGGCAATTAAAGAAGGAATACATTAACCCAAACGCAACTCAAGTGATAAAGAAGTTGGTTTTGTGGAGACAATCCAAAAGATAATTAGCATATTTGTAGTAGTCTGCATATGGTATTTGAAATAACTTTTTTTTTGTGTTTTTATTTATATATTAAATAAAAGATTGTTTCATTTTTCATTATCTGGCACATTAAATGGTATAAATAGAGTATTTAACATACATAACACTACTTTAATTAATATATATATATAATATATATATATATATATATTATATATATATATATAGACACACTCACACACACACATGTGTGTGTGTTCCATCATATGAGAACAAGTCCTTATGATAAAACTAAAATTCAATCTCAATATTACATTTGGAAAAAAAAATAAAAATCAGACATATCATATTAGATATCACCAACTTTGCTATACAAACTTGAATGCTAAAATGTATACTTCTCAAAATTTTGTAGGTTTGCACATTTAGTATTAAAAGATTGCACTTTCAAAATGCAAAAAATGCATTGCCCTTAGGTTTCGAGTTTAGAGTCTGAGTTTTTTTGTTTGATTTAGTTTAGTTGTTCACTTTTACTACTTATGGAGTTATGGTCTAGCATTTATGGTTGAGATTTAAAATTTAATTTTTAATTGATTTTTTAAAAATTTATCCAGGTTTACCTATTTAGTTGTTACATATTGCATATTTAAGGAGTTAATTACCGATTTGGTCCCTTGACTATGAGGATTTCACCACTTTGGTCCTCGACTTTTAAAATTGACCAATTTAGTCCTCAATTATGAAAACGTTAACCAAAATGGTCCTCAGTCTATTTTACCATCAAAATGCAAGGGTAAAATATGAAATTTCCGCCTATATTCTTTATCTTCAAGTTAACGAATGAGTGAGAGAGACTGTACCGTCGAAAGGAATCGTTGCCGCCACCTGCTGTCGTACTACCCATAAACTGAGACTATCGGGAATTGTATAGTTGGGGACTAAATTGGTCAATTTTGAAAGTTGATGGCCAAAGTGGTGAAATCCTCATAGTCAAGGGACCAAATTGGTAATTAACTCAATAGACTGAGGACCATTTTGGTTAACGTTTTCATAGTTGGGGACTAAATTGGTCAATTTTGAAAGTCGAGGATCAAAGTGGTGAAATCCTCATAGTCGATGGACCAAATCGGTAATTAACTCCATATTTAAGTGTTCAAGTTTGTGAAGTTGAAAATGTCACTGTATTTTTTTAATCTAATTAATATGATCCATATGATTTTTACATATTGATGGATTTAATTCCCCCGGGGTGGCCCGGATTATTAAACCCGAATAAGAATATGTACGAAATAAATAATATAACGCAAAGATATCGTAAGGTCGCATGGACCGTATATTGTATTGATTATCGCTAATAAGCTATTAGAAGACTTGATTAGGACAATAATGCTATAAAATAGGAATTCGGGAATATGTTGTGTAAGATAATGAACAGGGCCCTCTGTTAGGACAAGGAGGGAGTTTTTTATACCAGCTCAACACCCAACCGCACCCCTAGAACCGGGGGTGGTTAGATCGGCCCGCTTTGACCGCGTCCCCTCCGGGACCGGGTCCAAAGCGGGCGACTCGGCATGGTCGAGCCGGGCATGTGCCGAGCTCGGGCTAGTCGAGTCCACCATGGACCGGCTCGGCTCGGCAGTAGCCGGGTCCATGGTGACGAGCTCGTCCGTGGCCGGGCTCGGCCCATGGCCGAGTTGCTTTGGGCCGAGACGCCTCGGGTCCGTCTCTCTGGATCGGTTCGTTCCGGGTCCAATATATCCATCACATATTTATAAAGTTGAGATTAGTTTTTAGTGTTCTCATGAAGGTATCTTCTCATATGTGTCATGTCTGTATGTATGTAAAAGAAATTATCATTTAATATGATTTTATCTAATTAATATTGTTCATTTATCTTTCACAGATATCCCTTCCAAAAAAAAAACTTTCACAGATATAAATAAATAAATACAATATTGGTCGCTTATTACATTATTTGATACGGAGTATAATATTTAATATTGTATTTTTGACAAGAAAAGCCAAGCTTTATCCATATAGAAGTTTAGATTTCAACGGGGGGCTGAGTCAGCAAGGCGCTGTTTCGTAAGGGAGTTAGTAAAGTCAAATAATTGCACTGTTTTTATCGTATCATCCACGTGGTGTCGATGGGCATTTTTGGGGCCCCAAACAAGGCATACATCCCATTGGTAGCTATTAGAATATCAGTGATGTTTTGACGTTTGCATTTGCTGTTTGCTGCATTTTTTAAAGAGAAAAGGTTGAAATAGGCCATTGAAATTTAATTGAATAGTTCTTTAAATTTTTTTAAAAGGTAATTACATCAATCAACAATTAATTTTGATGAAATGAAGTTTAAATATTGATTAATGATCTGTTAACACATGTTATTAGGGTTCTAAACATCCTCTCGCAAAATTTCAAGTAAAATTGTAAAAAAGTGATCGGCAATCGACGAACAGTCGCCGGTCACAGAGAAGGCGACCAAAACCGGTGACCGATCACCAGCCACTTTTTTGCTTGAAATTTCACTTGAGGGTGGTCAGAACCCTAATGACACGTAATAGCAGGTCGTTAGCCGGTTTTTGGATTTCATTACATCAAAATTAATTGTTAATGAGTGTAATTGTACATTTAAAATGTTTAGGAGACTAATTGACTTTTAGCTAAAGTTTGAGGACCTATTTGACCATTTTCTCTTCTTTCAAAAAAAAAAAAACTAATATAATAATAATAATAATAATAATAATAATAATAATAATAATAATAATAAACTTTCAACAAAATTAATAACTGCTACTTAAGTGTGCTTTGAAACTTTTAATTCTAGTCGACAAAAGATTATTAAAAATATATATATATTAGTTGTTTAAAGTTTATATGCTTAAATAAAAAAGTTAATCGACAATTATTATAAACAGTTAAATTTGAAATTTTATAATAATTATTATTTTTTAATCAATAATAATGTTCATAACCGTTTACGCCTATGCTTAGATGATCTTGACACATAACTAGGAAACGGCGTATACATTTGTTGTCATTTCATTTTTCTAGTATTTTCTTTTGTCACTAATGTGAAGTGTGAAGTAATCATAATTAATAGGATAATATCAATTGGGACCTTGGGGGCCACTACAATTCAACTTTGATGAAGTTTAAAATTTAACAAGTGGGTTAATTAGATTCTTCAAAATGTGAAATTAGAATCTGATAGCGTAAATAGACAAGGATGATATACGTAGGAATGTATTAGCGAGCAGAACTTTCGGTAAAATGCTCATATTTGTGTTTAATAAAATATCTATTTATTAAGGTAAACGAACATAAATAAACAAATTTTAGAGCTCAGTTCATAAATAAACAAAGTCTGATCAGTTGTAAACTCGTTTGCTAAGAGCTCATGAATAAGCTTGTTTAGTGTTCGTTGTTTGATTACTTATTGTTTGTGAATATAGATTATTTTTTTGTTTACGAACAAATTGTAATCGGGAACATGTCCATGCGTACTGTTTGATTATTAAACATTTGTGAATGCATTCACGACAGAGACAACATGTGTAAAGTGTCGGCAAGACATCTTAAACACAATGATAAGGAAAGTGACGTTTGAACAGTCGGATAGATGACCAAAGAAGTCGGCATTCGAGCTCCCTAAAATTAAATTATGAAAGTTTGAATCTACTTTAACTTAATCCAAATAAAAAATAACTCAAAACCAATTAATATATCAAAATCACTACATAATATATACCAATTTATGCTAAGTTTTTTAATATGTGACTAACTCTAGCTAACTAAACACCAACAGGACATGATGCACAACGAAACATAACTACATACCTTAAAGTTGTAAATCCAAAAAAAAAAAAAATTAAAAATGATCTGGCATTGGTAGGCTGGTTTTGTTGATGTCATATTTTATCTTAAACTATGATGTTGCCGGCATTCACTTAGCTACATTATATTGGTGTATGTTACCGATGTTCATTATCGGATGGATCATTTGGATTTGACACATGATAGAAAATTGCATCCTGTGACGACACAATTTTATTTATTTGGGGCATGACAAAATCCGCAATTTATATCATGGTCCAAAGTCCACGTAGCATTATAGAATCTGAATTAAAATAACGTGATACAGAATTCATATTCGTAACTTACAAAATTACATAACAGAAAACAAGAGTTAATTACGATTTGGTCCATCGACTATGAGAATTTCACCAATCTGATCGACTTTTAAATTTTTTTAATTTAGTCCCTGATTTTTTTTATATACCCGAAATAGTCATAACCATTAGACATCCGTTAACTTGGGACCAAATTAGTAATTTTTGCTATAGTTAAGGGACCATTTCAGTAATTAACTTTCAGAGAAAATAGTGCATGTGAATATGTGATGACCGAAATGGTCCCTTGACTATAGCAAAATTACCAGTTTGGTCCTGAGTTAACGGATGTCTAACGGTTAGGACCATTTCGAGTAATAAAAAAAAGGCATAGTTGGGGACTAAATTGAGGAATTTTGGATGTCGATGACCATATTAGTGAAATCCTCATAGTCGAGGGACCAAATCAGTAATTTTCTTCAGAAAACACAAGATATTATAACACAAGACACATACACATGTTATATATTTACTTATTTTTCAAATTTGATTTAGGTACATAATTTGTGTTTATAGGCAAATAATTTCACAACATAAGACACAAAAATTTATAATGTAAGACACAATTAATAATTTGTTTCAGTAATTCGTATTATATTCTTAAGGTACAAAATTTATTACACAAAATATAAAAACTCACAACATAAAACACATACACATGCATGCACCAGAGTTTACTGTGCACCGTGAACCAAATATTGCAGCAAATCTATCGTAAATAATATTTGTAAATGACTCATAAATTACACATGAGAGTTACATCGTATTAATGTGATCATGTGCAAAGAGTTCAATCAAGAGATATTAACAAGAATCGAACTCATAATATTTTGGTACAAGAATCATGCTCCACCTATTTAATTATTAAATTCTTAATAAAATGACCGATTTGGTGGCATGGGCCAAATCGGCCACTTCAATACACTAAATACTTATGAACTAAATATACATAATGAATAATTTAGAGATTACTTTCACATTACGATCGATCTTAAGAGATTAAAAGTGTCATTTTATTTATTGATTTATTATATTATGAAATCAAAATCAAGAAACAAGCCGGTAGTGAAGGGACCTGTTCCAAAATTTTGATGCCTTGATTCCCAACCCCTCCGCCTACCTCATAGTTCTTCACACCAAAATATAAGGAAAAAACCAAACGTATATTCTGAGAAATTCCAATATATTAAGGAATCAGATTCTACATATATACCATACTATATTAAAATAAGACTTCTAGAAATCGTATGTAGTGTGCATTTGCAAACAATAACACATAAAAGATGCCTTAGTCAATAATGCTTAATGTGGGGAAATTTCCATCCCATCTTATATTATATTATTATTATTATTATATAATGAAAATATTTTGTGAAAAAGATTCATTTTTCAAAAAATATTTTTAGAAGCCATTTTCATGATTTTCAATACACACTGTACCCTTATACGGAGTATTATATTATTATTATATAATAATGAAAATGTTTTATAAAAAATAAAAAAAAAAGATTCATTTTTTTTTTCACTTACCAGCAAGCCATATATGTAATTATTTTAAACACAATCATTTTATTCTTTAATTTGTTTATTCTAATACACGTTTCCTATTTGTAATTGTTTTATATATATTTAATTTCTAATTATCTTAAACCCAGTCATTTTGTTCTTTGTATATCCGATCTAATACACGTTTCATATTTTTATTGATTTGATTTATGTTTAAACTCGATCCGTCACAGAATCATACAATAAAATATAATGTGAACGCATAATAATCAAGATAATCACGTTTGACTTTATATTGCAACACAGTACATTATCTTATTTGATGAACAATAATTAAGTAGCTAACAAGTATATTCGGTTTAATTTGATTTCGAAAAAAAAATTATTGCCACTATCTGAATGTACATTTTAGATGAAACCTGTCTTATATATTTAGCTGATAAAAGTAAATCAGCTTTAGACATTCATAATTAACTGACTCAAATTAAAAAAAAAAAAAAATCATTAGATAACTCTCAAATAAAATTAAACATAAAATTTTATAATTAACGAGTCAATTGTAAACACCAAATTTTATTCCCTTTAGATAAAGAGCATATATCTTACCTGCTTCATGTGCAAAGATAGTGCATGTGAATGTCTTAAGCATTTTTTATATTTTATTGTTAGTGTGCCATTATTGTGGTCCAAGGTGATATGATGTTCTAAATCATGATTCATGAGAGAGCTTCTAACTACACGTAATAATATTCTCGTATATTAGAATAATTTTTAAAATTTCATTACTACTGGAAATTCTGAAATTCCCGACCACTTGAAAATGATTTTAAATCAAGTCGAAAGTCTTGTTCCGACCACTTTTGGTATCCAGAAAAACTCTTTGTCGCTATTTCCGACCATTTTTTACTTTCAACTTGATGTAATATCACTTTCAGGTGGTCGGAAATTCAATAATTCAAAAATTTGAGTATTTAAATAGTGGCTACGGTCTCACTCACAGACCAAAAAGAAAATGATTGAAATTTAGTACATCTCCTGCATTTATGATGTCCAAAAATTAAGGATTGCTAATATGATGAGGAGTTTGAAGCCGACCAGCCAGGTTTTGGGGTAAACCACACACTAATTGGGAAGATAATCAGATATATTAGGAATATGTTATACCGATTTCAGACCAATCCCAAGTAACCACGGAAGCAGATTGCCTGATTAGTGATTAATCACATTTAGTAACCAAATTAAAATGCATTATTCATTTCTATCACTTTAGGTTCCCACTTAAACAGACTAAGCACAAAAACTAATTATCCAATTAGATTACTCAACCATGTACACTAAACAAATCCCATTAATTATAATAATATGTAAATTACATCAGAGCGATAACTAGAACAACTAATACACATATATAACATGAATTGAAGCATGTGCTCCATCTCAACTAAAAGTTTAAGCGCCCCCTCACGTGTGCGGTGGGGTGGCGGCGTTGAGATTCGAACCAATGACCTTTCGTCTGGCTTTGATACCAAATTGAAGCATGTGCTTCATCTCAACTAAAAGCATAAGCTAATAGTTGGATTAGCACATTAATGGCTATATGCTCACAACATGCACATTATCCCATATATCTAGCTCCATGCATGAGGATGTATTCGGTAGAAGAAATCAATGTTCGAACCTCGACGACGATAGTATGAAGATTATGTCCAAAGTGGACAGATTCCTTGTGCGTACCGGCATTTGGTCATTTGCTGAGTCATTGAGTCACTGTGATTTACATCTTTCCAAATGTTCTGTCGGACCGGACTGTGGAGAGCCCTTGAGACTGGGATTCAACATTGGAGAACAAGTGAACTAACAACCCTAGTTTAATTAATTAATTACTTGCACGGTTACTCCTATTACGATCAAATATTTTTAAGTCAATAGTTTTATATTACCACAACACAACTATTGTTGTTAGTAAGCCTAAAATATCACGGTTCTATCTATTATTCAAAATAGTAATAATAATAAGCGAAGGAAAAAAAAATAGTATGTACTATTGTACGTGTCGTGGAACAACCAAACCGAACAACTCTATTATTGTTGGCGTAGAATGTGCATATGTGAATGTATAAGCATAGTTCATATGAGTCGCATTCGCTAAAATAGTAAAATTATGCAGCGTAAAAGAACACCTTTATAAAAAATTAAAGTTTAGAACTGCGAGTTCCCGTGAAAGTTAATTGAAAGCTGAAGAATTATAAGTTAGAAGTTGAAAACGGAATAGCTTTTTAAGCTAGCTACTTATATTTAAAAGTGTTTTTGTATAATTAGCTTTTTGATAATCTGAAAATGTAATAAAAAAAATGACATCTTCACAAAATTTAAAATAGTTTTAAATTTAAATAGGTTTGTTTACATATTAAAATTTAACATTTTGAAAATGAAACTATTAGCATAAGCATGATCTAGCATCCCCCCATAATGAAGTAAACGATATTTCTGTCGATCTCATTCATCTAAATATATGTCTCAATTAAATTTTCCGTTGAAGGAGTATTACTACTTTAATATAATTTTGAAGTTCATTCGGGCGCATATAATCTGGATGAATAAAAAAATAAAAGAGTTTAAATACCCAAAATCGTCCTCGGACTATAGTTGGTTTTTCTCAATTTTCGTCCTTAAAACGACTATGGTGACCTAATATCGTCCCAGACTTTTGTGTTTCGCTCCTAATTTAGTCCTCCATTTTGTATTTCGTCAAATTAGTGTTAAATAAAGGGACAATTCAGTGAATGTCAATATTGATCTCTTTACTTTCAACTTGTGAGTGCGAAATTCCTCTTTCTTGTACGAATTACACCCATAATTACTCCCGGGCCTGCAAATCCAAATTTTATATTCGCAGTTTTAGGAGTAATCTGGGAGTAATTCGTAAAAAAAATAAAAAGGATTATCGCAGTTCACATGTCTATGAGTAAAGAGATGTCAATAATTAAAAATTACTGAATTGCCTATTTATTTAACACCAAATGGACAGAACAACAAAGAGGGTACTAAATTGAGCAAAAACACAAAAGTTTGGGATTAAATTGAGCGAAACAAAAAGTCTGGGACTATATTAGGTCACCAAAGTCGTTTAGGACGAAATTGAGCAAAACCACTGTAGTCGAGGACGATTTTGGGTATTAACTCAAAAATAAAATAAGAGAAGATAAAATGCCAAAAGAATTTTAATTAAGATGGATAAATGATGTCATTTATTTAAAATAATAAAGATATATGTGGGAAAAAGTTTAGAAATTACTAGCTTATTTTTGAAATGCTACCCAAGATAAGCGTTTCAAAATAAGCTATTATTTTAAACTATTAACTAATTTTGAGATCATTACCAAAACAATTGAACAAAGCTTATAACTTTATTAGTATCTTAAATAAGATATAAGCTCCTAAATAAGCTTGGTCAAATAGAGCCATAGATTGACAAAGGCATATAGTGAAAAATGTTAGTAATTGAGACATTTTGTCTAGTTTATATGTTTTTTAAGCACATATGAAGTCAAAATTATATATTAAAATCTGGTGACTAAATATTTGTCTAGAGTTAAGTTTTCTTGGTGTCGATAGATCACAAAGTTGTTGATTATTGCAATTTTGATTTAACATATCAAAATTGTAATACATACATTGCCGCACACACCATGTGTAAACAACGTCAACGATATCCTACTAACTAAGTCGAATTGGGAATTTATTTGATTTTTTTTCATGTGGTTGTATATAACTATATAAGGGTTTAAGCCAGAACATGGTCTTCCTGTAAAAGTGATAGTTGATTCGCAGTCGCCCATCAATATTATCAAATTAACAAGATGGAGAATTTTAAGAACAAAGATACCGAGTTAATTTTTAAAGGTTGCTCCTTATGTATATATATTACACCATAAATATAATATATATATATATATATATTATATATATTATAATATATATATATATATATAGTATATATTATATCATGTAAGAGCAACCATCTAATTCATTTTCTTAATCCATTCCATATCAATCATCCACTCTCTTATTATTATATTCCAAGTACGTAAGTCTTTTTTCCACATATATAAACATTTATGAAGGAAGACTGACATTATCCCATTCCACCAACTTTATCCAATTCCTACTCACCTTTTGTCCCTCTATGGCTCTATTTCTTTCCAGAATGACCGAAAATATCAAAAATTATGTATATATAATTATGTCGGCCGCGATGTGGAGCCCTTAGGGTTGGTTTTAGCCTTTTGGAATGATCTAATTGTTATTTTAATTTACATGAAAACTTACCGTTATTATACACATCAAAATAATATTATTATATTAATACATACTTTTAAATAGTGACTAACAATTATATTAGATACTATAAATAACAAGATAAATATATTTCATATTATACACATATATTATGTGTTATTATTATGATATTGAAGTCATGATCTTAAGTTATGTTCTTTTCTCTTTTGTTTTTTGTTGGATACAAAATAATAAATAATAATAATATAATAATAATAATAATAATAATAATAATAATAAAAATATAATAATAACATTCTCAATATTTGGGATTTCCTAATTTTTTTGCACGCACTTAAGTATATAAATTAATTTTTTTAGCTTAATTATGAACATATTTCTCGATATATTATCTCAAACTCTTTTGAAATAAATATATGTCCCAATTTAACATAATGAAATGATAAATCACCAATTAGGTGGAAGGATCCATACTTGATAGTCACAATAAACTCACTATATTAATATATAAATTTGAAATTGTACCGTGAGATTTGAAATCAAAAAGTAATGTATTTTTACTTGTCTTTTTAAGTTATGCAACAA
>VALG01007820.1:0-12563 GCA_009835305.1 Ipomoea purpurea | reverse complement strand
TTCTTGCTTCCAGTTATATTATTTATAAAAAATGCAATGAGCAAGAACATTGTCATAAAGTAAATTTTTATTTAAGATAATAATTTTTACTATAATCATTTAATATACCAAAATAATATCCTTAAATGGATCTCCAATATTTTGAATGAACTGGTCTTGGAGTAACTATGTGTAAAAATGGCAGTATACCATATGAGTAAATAGGTAGATTTCCTTTAGTAATAATCTTATAAAATAGTATTTAAATGGTCATTTAGAGATGACATTCTCTTAATTGACAACAATTGTAGCAATTCTGGTACTATGGATTCATGGCATAACTTCACTCATATAAAACATATATTGTTGGATTCACGTCAGCGATGAATATTAAAATAACGAGGTGAAATTTTTAAATAATAATAATACTTCATTATAAATTGGTCATTATTGTTAATGGAAAAAGTTATCTGATATACCTACAAAACACAAAAAATCTTTATATATTACTCTTACTAAATTAAAGCATCTAATGATAACACATGAACAATCAAAAATTATATAGCCATACCCCAAGTCAGATGATTGAATAGAAACAATGTTCTATTTAATTAAAACAAGCAACATTTATTATCTAAAAAATTTTTTGTTTTACCTTCATATCAAATAACATTCATAATATCATAATTTTAATAAGTCACTATTATTCTTATTATATTAGGATATAAACTTAAGATTATCACAACTATATCTCAATACACACACGGACTTCAAAATTTCTCCATTATACATCTCATATAACACTATTATATATATATACTTAAATCTCTCACATCACCAGCACTTTGATTGTCAATTGTTCTTCTTTTCCCTCTTATAATCATTAATTTGTTGACCATCCACCACTTAAAAGGCATATGCCCTTCTTATCAATATATGAAGTAAAGTATGAGAAGCTTCATTCAAGTTGATCTTAAGATATTGGAGTTTGTAGTTGCGCCCCAAATTAAACCTCAAAACTGAACAAGCTAAGTCTCTCAGAATCAGTGTGGTATATTATCCAACCTCAATCTAAACCTATCCTTACTATATATCATACTCAAAAAAATGAAAACAAATTTAGTGAACTTTGGTCTTGCCCACACAAACTTATTATAATTATTGATAAAGTTCTATTTATTTATATAGTGTTTACACCACTAACCGCATTACAGATAGATTTAATACAATAGATTTTAATATTTGTATTACCACTATTGAAACATTTCCTCATTTTGTATAATCTCACTTTTACATGACCTATTCACGTCAATATGCTCCTCATATCATCATGCATGACTATGAATACATTGTAGCAGAGTATATAAAATCATAACCTTAGATCTTACACTAACATTCATATTCAAATAGATGTCTAATATAAGCAGGAAAATACATTATATTACTGTGAAACCAGTGACTAAAACATACTCTTCAGTACATTATCACAATTAAAAGCAAGGTGCCATAAATCTATACATATAATACGCTCATATGGACCATAAGTCATATAAAATTCGGCAATGCTCGATACTCCGATATAACTTATGGGAAATACTTATTATAAAATAGTCAATTTCATTGGGCATTATCATGAAATTTCCGCTAAATTTGGATTAAAAGTGTCAAACAAAGTATCGCGTAAAAAACTAATAAGATATCATAATATTAATTTTATTTTTTTCAAAATAGAACTTAAAAGTTTATTTGAATCAGATATATCAAGTTAGAATTGACTAAACACGTAAATTCTAATGTATATATCACTGTCAATTCAAGGTAAATTATGGAAATTTTCGCGCATCTCTCTGACAAGTATATGCTTTAAATCGATATTCTCTCTATAACGCATAATGAATGAGGTCGGAAATACCGTTCGACCGAAAGTTTATAGTAACGATTACCAAAAGGTTGCAGTTTTGAACATAACAACGAATACTATACGACTTGATTTAAGATCAACTTTTAGGTGGTCGGAAAATCCAATCCATTTGATTCCCAGGAGGGTGTTGGGTGTGAGGTGGCCATTTGATTTGAAGCTATTCTGCAAAAGTCACCTAGTGAATCTTTTTTAAACCCTCTTGTTGAAAAGTAATTTTTGAAATTAATAAATACACGTGCAGACACCCTTATCAAGTAGACATTTGTCGAAAAATGGGGACTATTGAATAATTTGAAGTGTATATCACGAGTCCTTGAGATCTTACTCAAAAATTTTTGTGTATGATTATTTCTAATCTTTGAGAATGTTTCTTATGATTTGACAACGAACTTTAATCCACGAGATCCCGTTTTTCATCCTCTTTTGAGCTCTCAATACCATTTTACTGCCAACGTGCAAGCCATCCATCTCCAAAGAAGAGGACCTCAATGTCATTTTCGCTCGATTACAATCCTCTGAACCAACATATATTTAGTCGAAAATTTTGTAATAGTCTTAATTACAAATTTAAGTTTTGTTCCTTTAATAGAGTTATAAGAACAATATTTCTTAAGATTTGGCCCAAAATAAATTCGCTTGACTGGTACCAATACTCCTCACAAATTTTTATGATTATTTTCCAGATGTATATGAAATATGTTTTGCATCCCACGAACATGCTGATAGTGTAATTTCTTCCAGTTTATAATTCTTATTCAACTTAATAACATCCTTCCTGCTCTCTTTCTCGCGGTCTACATCTCTGCATACGCTTTGGCCCATCCAAATCCCATGTAGTCTGCAATACTGCCTTAATTGTTCCGCGTTAGACATCTAATTGTGGATTCTTCCTTATAGAACATCTCTCTGTACAAGTCCAATATGATCCAAACCCAACTACTTCCTCCATATGCCTACTCTCTCCTCCTACAATTATCCCGTCATTTACGACAACAATGAAACATCAATGTCTGAGAGAACTATGTCATCCTTTACAAACTCAGGTTTCTACATACTATGAGATAAGCCAATATACCACTCTTCTTTGAGGCACAAGATTCTTTCAAATAAAGTTCGAGTGTGTTAATTGATGTGATAGGAGAAAACCAATTCACTTAGGTCAAGCACGACAACTTGATGAACTGCTAAATTCCTACTCCTAATATTGAACGTAAGAGCATTATCAGTTTGAGAAGCAGCACATTTATTTGAAACGTTATCATATGGTAGTATATTAAGCATATGCGGATATATTACTATGGAATGACTTAAGGCTTCTCCACAATCGCAATGCTTAAGACCCAAATAAACATCTCTTACATATTTATGATGACAGCCAGCAATCATGAACAGGTCGGGCGTTAGAAGTACTTATATACACATCGTCGCCTAGTATCATTGGAATCCCCTCATTTACAAGGAAATTGCAATATATAGAAGCTACCTATTCAACGCATGCCGAAGGTATCAGGCCATAGCTCCGGCTGTGCATAATCATAAAAACTGTAAAAAAATGGGCATTAGCTGCACATTTTGTCACATCTATAGAATTGGCGTTGAGTTCATATTACCGAGAAGAAGAGTTTACTTTTATGACAAATTGACTTCCTCCTAACCCTACACTCAAGATAGACCTATCATAATGGAAGCAGTTCCATAGACAGAGTAAAGAGCGGGAGAACTGGAAGTGAGGATGAACAGGAGAAAAAGCCGGGTTGAAGAGGAGAGTGAGGATGAACTGGATGAGCAGATTAGATAAAAGGAGAGCGGGAGTAAACTGGATGTGGGGCACAGATCCTTCCAGCGTGTCGACTGCGCCAGTGAATCCGAAGATATAACACGACGAAGCAACTGGTATATATGGGCATTATCACAAAATATGAAACACTAATACAGTTGATGTGATAAACCCTGTTACAAAATGAGCCAAAATTCGTGTGATTTGGATAGACAGGAAGTGAGTGATAACACTGAAAAGTGAGTGAAGGACTTGAGGTACCATAGTAATAAAATAGTGCAAATGAATATCTGATATAAGAGGAAGCTTCATTCTTGCCACATCGATTTAACCAGCTCGGTTAGAATGACTCTAGAAAGAACCTGAGTTACTGATGAGAAAGAACGCAACATAGTTGCGTAACCTGAAAACAAAAGGAGCCATGGATAACAGGAGGTAGTGATGACGAATGTAGACTGAGGAAGAACGAAATAGTGATGAACATAAAAACATGCGACATACGCGAATTGAAACAGGAGGTGAGTGAATCTTGTAAAAGCAATGGGAATTCTATGGCGTGACCGTTACATCAGAGTAAATACACTCATATAAAAGGGGAGTCAGGAGATGACCAAAGGGGAACAGAGTGGAGTATCTGAAGGAGTGACAAATATCAGTAGATATTTTTGGAATATAGAAAGTATGAACGATTAACCCAGAGTCGAGACAATGAGTAATGTTTGTAGAATGCCCCCACCCTGCTTTAACTCATCTATCATAATGAAATGATCTACATACTTAATGCATGAACAATTTTCCAATTAGCCTCCCCATTCGATTTAAGTCTGTTCGGGGGGTTGAGAGATCCAGCAACCACTTTAATTGCAAGAGGTAATCCTTTGCACTTCTTTACTATCTCACTACCAATTCTTTTTTAAATTCAGGGAACAAAGTTATTCTCTGAGACAAACTATTGTGAAAAAGGTTCACTTTCAATATGAAACCAAAAAACGCATGGTATGAAGAATTACCACCACGTGATCAGCGTACTCAGCCAAATTTCTTTAGGCGAGTGGTCCAAACATTCGACTTACCCATTCTTGCCCATTCCTTAAAACATCTCATTAAACATCCAACACATTTGTACTCCATAATGTATCTATTACAACCAATAGCCTTTTACCTTTGACACATTTGTCTTACTTTCATAGCCAATTGATTCTTTTCTAGGGACGACCTGTTTGGGTCAGGAGAACAAAAGGGCCTTGAGCACTTTTTATTGGAATTATAATCCTGTGAATGGTAACCCAAGCTCGACAATTAATAGCGATGAAATGAATAAACATCTCCATAAATTCTTTTTAGCTAAGGTGGTTTTACCGATTCACCCATTCCCACAATTGACAAATTTCTCGTTTGTTTGGAATTGCTGGTTCAGCTTATCCATTATCATAGTTGAACTCCATCATCACAGCCCACCATCTTTCTATTGGTAGTATGCTGCAATGAAATCACCAACTGTAAGAGAAGGCAAGAATATTGTTCCCTTGTGGGGTATGTGGGTTAATTGTAAGTGTGCTTTTTAACCCTTCACACATCTTTTTTGATGGTAAGGATGTTAAGCTTAATTCCTTCCAATGAAAATTTTGATGAATCTTATGTCGAGGCCCTGTATCCGTTCTTTCATGCGTATTTAATTGAGATAAGAGGGGGCTCTCAATTCTTGGCCTGATTATACTTTCTAATTCACACAAAATATGTTGTTGTACCTCGAGTCTCCCCTCCCCTGATCATCTGACTCCCTTTTTCATCATCACTATTTTGTTCTTCCTCAGTCTCCCCATGTCCATCATCACTCACCTCCTGTTACCCTCCCATGCTCCTTTGTTCATCATCCACTATTTTGTTTCTTCCTAAAGTCTCAATTCCGTCATCACTCCACTCCTGTTCATCCATGCTCCTTTGTTCATCATCACATTGTCGTTCTTCTCCAAACAAAGTCTCACATTTCGTCATCAACTCACCTCCTTTTCATCCATGCTCCTTTTGTTCATCAATCACTATTCTCGTATTCCTCAGTCTCACATTCGTCATCACTCCACCTTCCTGTTCATCCATGCTCCTTGTTCATCATCACTCTTTTGTTCTTCCTTGTTCTCCCATTCATCCCCAGTCTCCTCTTTTATCTCCCATTCATCCTCGCTCTCCTGTTCATCCTGCCCCTCCAGTTCATCCCCGCTCTCCTTTTCATCCTCGCTCTCCAGTTCATCCTCACTCTCCTCTTCAACCCGGCTCTCCTGTTCATCCTCACTTTCCAGTTCATCCCCGCTCTCCTCTTTGACCTTGCTCCATCTTTTGTAAAAGAGATAACCATATTGTGTGCAAAAAGATATGACCATTTTCTTTATATGAGCGGGCATGCCTGATACCGGCAGCGTGAAGTGCTTCCTTAGCATCTCCGATACACATTCCAAATCCATAGTTTCTATGCCGCCTTTAGTTGCTTCATTCAAAAATGGGAAGAAGCTTTTGAGCAGAGTGAAGCCTAAGCTTCATAGATTTCCCCAAGTAAAACAATGTCAAATGGTGTTCAATTTGAAAACTTAGTTCAATGGAGACATCTCTCATTTGTGCTTCCAAAGCTTTCATTGCTTCATCACACTCCCCCCACTTTGAAATCTTGTTCAAGAGAGGTTTGCAAAAAGAAAGATGTTTGTAAAGTAATCTGACCTTTGTTTTGTTGCGAAGAGGGAAACAGAGGATGGGTTGAGAAGTTGGTGGAGTGTATCCATTAAAATTGTTACAGCCGCAAAAGCCATAGCAGACAATGTGATGTGATGTTGTAGAGAGAGAGAGAGAGAGAGCAGGAAGGAATGAAGTTGAAAGAAATAACTCTTGCAGATGAAATTAAAATTAAGATGTCAGCACAATTAATATTGTTCTTTTTTGAAAATGAAACTATTGTAATTTCACTATTACAATTCACTAAAATAATAATTACACAATAATGACATATAATTTGGGTCAAAAAAACCAGTTCCTGCCAAACCAACCAAATTAGAAATAAATAATCAAATTATAATTTAACTCTATTAATTCAAAAACCATTTTTCAACTTGATAGGTGACCTTATTAATTCAAAAATTACTTTTCAACTTGATAGATGAATAGCTTCAATTCAAGAAATAACACCCCTGGAAATGATGGATTTTCCGACCACCTAAAAGTGATCTTAAATCAAGTCGAAAGTTTTGTTCGGACCACTTTTGGTATCGTAAAAACTTTGTTGCTATTTCCGACACTTTTTGCTTTCGACTTGATTTAAGATTACTTTCAGGTGGTCGAAAATTCCATAATTTCCAGCAGTGAAACATTAGAATTTTTATTAATTCAATTTCAATAATTCGATTCCAAATTAAAACTTATATTATAGTACTTTTTACGCGTTTGCCCGAAATGATAACCCAATGTATATTAAAATAAGTTTCAAATTTATATGGAATCATATGCATAAGATTTAATTTTGGGGGTGTATTGCAAAGCTAATTGCCTTGCTGTTATAGACGAGATTTTATTGTAATCTAAACTCTTAATTACAAACATCCTATTGAATATTTAGTAGTGTAGTTTCCTACATTTTTCATTATGTGTGATATGTGGTCGTAATGATGTGAAAGTATTGAACAAAATATTAACTATATTACTACTGTGTATGACTACGTCTAAATAAATAAATAAATCAGGAACTGAGCTAGAGTTATAGTTATATAGATTTATGAACTATATAGCTTAGCTGATATATACCGGTGGTATAAGTAAGAAGAAAGACAATTGGACAATGTTGAATATAATAAATTAATAAATGTGAATTTACAGGTAATCTTCTGATCGATAGAAGGTAGAGGGATAAATATTAATAATGAAATTATATTCTTTAATAATTCTTATAATGTAATAATATTTTTTAATAACGCATATAACATCTAAATTCGATTATTATTATTTATTGCTGTTGTACAACCTAATTTTTATAAGATATAATCTTTTTTCTTTCTTACGATTACTTTTTTTTTTATCTTATATTTTATTTCATCTTATTTTCTTTTCTTCTTAAAAAATTCGTATTCATGTTGAGACAATTGCTTTTGGAGTTATAATGCTCAATGCTACAATTTTGTCAATAGAGGTGTCTTCTCTCCCCTTCTGGATAATAAAATAAATATTATGGTCCTTTTTTTTTTTTTTTTTTTTTTGTTTTTTTTCATAAATTCTCTTTTTATAGTAAAATTAACTTAAAAATTTCTAGAGTCATGCATTGATAAAATATCTGCATGTGTAAATGTTCAATTTAGAGCATCTTGTTAAACATGTTAATATTGAAAATGGTCCACCGTTTTGAGTCCATGTGTAATTTTTTTTTTTTATATATCAACTTGAAGTTTAGTTGCGCAGTGGTTTTTCTTTTCATTTTATATATTTTCTTTAATATTTTTATTTTTTTTTTTTATTTTATTATTATTTTATCATATTTTTTTTCTTTTTATTATTAATATATTATTTATTTATTTTTTTTTTTATTTTATTCCTATAATATCTAATTATCTTTATCTTTTATCTATTATGCAAAATACATTATTAAATATATCTTCTATATAATCAAAAGGATATTATTATACTTTTATTATTTTATTTTATTATTCTATATTTAATTAATCCAATATTCAAATGAATCAATTGATTTTGTAATTTCTCGATTTATAATCTTTGATGCTTATGTTATATTTATCTTCTTTATTCCATTTATTTTTTAATATCCTCTCTTTTTTGTTGTCCCTATTATCGCGGCGTCCTGTCGCGTAGTCCTTTTAACCGTGTCTCCAGTATAATATGGTTTACGATTATTTTAATTTCTATTATTTATTCCTATTTTTTAATAAATTTTTTATTTTTATTTTTTTATATATTTATTTAATATTTTTTTTTGTATATTATAATTTTCTTCTCTCTCTTTTTTTCCGTCCTCCTGTCTTTTGGTGTTCCGTACTAAAAGTAGGACTAACGGAATTATGATTTAGAAGAAGAAGTAATTATAATAGATTGTAAATAAGGAAAATACTAAATAATAATAAACAAAAAATATAAAACCATCATTTTAAGAAACCAATACTACCGACATTTTGTCCAGTTAAGGACCTAAAGTTAGGCTTGACTCTTATTGAGTTCTGTAGACAGCTCCCTGATTGATCACATAGTATTAGTGTGGTTAATAATTACTAGTATCAACCAAAAATAAAAATAGGCATAAAGTGTAACAAAATGATTTACACATTAGACCACTTTGTTGGGCTTAATATGTCAAATAGAATAGTGTTTTAGCTCTGGATCACATCCAGATGCGCTCCAGAAACGGTGAAAAACTTCAAATGGTGGGGTATTCTCAAACTCCTACTTGAAGTGGTGATCTAAATCATGTGTCCTTCTCTGAGATTTTGTGTGTACATCACAAAGAAGCTCGCAATTTTCCTATAAATAGCGCGATCTCGATATCATTAAAGTTGTGAAGTTTTACGAAGCATATCTATGAATCCTCAAGGTTTCATTGTTATCTCGTTATTATATATCAGCGGGGTGAAACACCTTCTTAGGTGAAGATGTTGCACGTCTGCAAATGGATGATGAAGAGTTAGCTGGAGAGTAGTGTATTAATCTCTCGTTGTACTCCGTTTCTGGATCATCTATATGTGGGCGACGTGGAGTGGGCCCCCGAGAGATATGAGGGTACTCGAACTCGTCAACAATCCTGGTTTGTCCTTTACACTCTCGTTCTTGTTCATTTATTTCTGGCATAGATCCGTTCTCTAAATCCAGGCAAATAGTGACAATTAAAATTAATAGGAACCATTAGAAATGTGTTGATCAAAAATCCACGACTTTTCAATGGTATAAGAGCATGGGCTAAAAATATTGTCTCCGGATCATGGCTCTAGTATTTCTGAACTGCAAGCCACATGTGTTGTCTATCTTTTTCTGGTTAGTATCTCACGTAGCTTACTATGCATATAAGTCGTGGCAACATGAAAGACATACGCCATCCTCCCGAAGCTGACAAGGGGGCGACGTAACTGATGCGAGCTGGAAGTAACCATACCAAAATGCACTACGAGTGCAAGGAGATAGGCTGGAGGCTGTCTCCGGTAGGTGATCATCTACCAAAGCTGGAGCCACTCAGAGTCCTAAGTCCCTCAAACCAGAGAGCGAATGAATAATAAGACGTAGATGGCGTCTGTTGATTCAATAACAAGGCCCTAGATACTAATTTTCTCTTTAATGCACGAAAACCAGTTTACTCTTCTTGCAAGTTGGTGACTCAACTAAAGTGGCTTGGAGAATACTAGTAGACAACGTATGAGGGTATGGACTTGGTCAGCAATCCAAATTCAACTATCAGTCAGATTTTGAAGATTTAGAATGAATGAAGGGAGTCATTGTTAGATTTCCATGCCCGTTGCAAGAACTCGCTAATAGACAGTGTACTAGGTGAACCATTCTCACAACCTAAACTAATCAAGAAGATTTTACGTTCCCTACCAAAACATTTCAGGAATGAAGTAACGGCAATTCAAGAACATGTTGAGGGTGTGTAGAACAAAACTGTAGCTCAATTAATGGGAAACTTACAAACCTATGAGATGGAAATACCTCTCTGACCACACCAAAAAAAAAAAAAAAAATTGCCTTTAGTAGTGAAGAACATGAGTCTGATCTGAACAACCGACGCCGGTAAAGATGATCTAGTTGAAGTTTTAAACCTAACAATTTTGAACTTTGGAAACATGTGGAAATAGGAATGAAAAAACTCTCAATTTGTGAAATTTTCAAAACCAGAAGGGATTAACAATGATCATTAAACCAAAAGCTGATCATTTCTAATTTTAGCCATCTTCATCACGAAACTCCCGTCCCCATAGAGAATCAGTAAAAAGCAGTTAGCGTTATGAATGTGAAGGCGACCAAGTTCAAGCATAGTGCAACATACTAAGGCCCAAGTGTGTCTAAGTGCACTACTAGAAGTGATGATGACGAACTGAGCCAGACCTGGATGATACTGAAGAAATTCCGCAACTTTTGGGATTCACGAAAAACAGCCGGATCGCAGACAGGGACTGAAAAACTCGAAAGTTGGAATACAATCTACGTGAAGAATCGATGACTATACAGCCAACTCCTCACTCAAGAATAGAAGTATAAAAAATTTGTATCAAATGGGAGATATCTGTAAAAGGTAACGATCTTTCTAGTCAAGTCATATTTTAAGGAGAAGCAAGAAAGGCATCCAAAACAAATACCTGATAGGACGATCATCACAAAGAAGGCCAAACGGAGAAGAACTCAAAACAAGAGTTGGATAGCTTCAAAAGGAGGACTCAGAATTGATGAAAATAACCTCCACACTTGACATAGATTTTGGATTCGGAAGAAGACTCATAAAATATGGTTTGGGTTTTTTCGAAAAGACAAGTAGGGAAGGTTTGCAAAGTTTTTTTTGGACTCTGACCAGCAAACTGGACCTGATCAGAAGCCGTAGAAACCAGACTATACGCCGGGAAAGATTCGTATGTAAAGCCGTACAACAAAATTATAATAAACTTATTTGTATTATGCAAGATTGGCTCATAACAGACCCAAAGTTGAAAAATTCGTTAAGAATTGTAGTCTCTGAGTTATTGCATACAGTGGCAAGTGGATGTCCTTGTCTGGGTTCTCTCGTTATCCTGATTAAGCTGGCAGTACATATGACAAATTATTTCAGAAAAGCAAGAAATCTCTCTATCACCACAAAAGATGGAACCTTGCATAATTATGATTATTTGATGAAACAGTCACAAGTACAAATTGAGGGACAGCTTTAATTTGGTATCTCATTTGATTATCATATTTGGATTATTTCTTGATTACTCTACGTGTAATATGTAAAACTGGTTCGAATATGGAGATATATGATATGGAGATAGTGAGCATGATGAGATATGGATTGACAATGATGATAAGTGATAGTTTTTGGTGGAATTTG
Source organism: Ipomoea purpurea (assembly GCA_009835305.1). Classification (NCBI taxonomy): domain Eukaryota; kingdom Viridiplantae; phylum Streptophyta; class Magnoliopsida; order Solanales; family Convolvulaceae; genus Ipomoea; species Ipomoea purpurea. The sequence goes on along the minus strand of VALG01007820.1, from coordinate 836 downwards.
TTTGGGATACCTAGTTAAACTATAAATCGCTAAAGTTATTCCAAATTTTTAGGCTTATAATCAATCTTGCCCGATTCCAAGAGAAAAGAGCCTGCTCGGTTGGGTGCAAATGAAGAAACATCGACATGTAATACCGTCATAAGCTCCGACCATAGAATGATATCTGTGACACTTAGGTGACAAAAAAGGGGAGTACTTTGATGGCTGCTAGTGAAACTGATAATAATGTTAATAAGGTGGTCTTTCTTGCTACTTGATTGATGCTAAAAGTCTTAACTATGTTTTTTGATTTTAATTGGAACCATGATGTGCTAAATGTTAATGACCTATTTAATATGTTTTTGGATTTAAATCATGAATTATTGTGCTAAATGAAGTTAATGATATCCAATTCGATTGATATGTATAGTGGCCATAATTTGTCAATGTGTGGTGAATGTATGTTGTGGATATAGTTTCATAGCAAGTCATTCGGAGGTGGTGTTGTAAGTTGAGAAAGGATACTAGGTTGGCCTGGAGGGGGCAGGTTCTGGCTTCAAAGCGCCTCATGACTCTGATCAGACCAATGGTATTAGGCTCAAAGTTGATAAGCAAATAGAACTCAGTTGTTTAGCAATAAAACGTTACATAATTATGTAATACATAAGTATCTTGTATATTGGTTGTTGTCAAACTTAAGTTGTCAAGGGATGGGGGATGTAAGGTAAAAATGTGCAGGGTGGGTATAGCCCACTTTGGGCTGGGAATTTAGGGTTTTCATAGGAGAGCCACAATAATGTTTGGCTCTGGAGCGTCATATTTAGAGCGCTCCACAATAAGTGCAGAACTCTTCCGAA
>VALG01007818.1:0-13545 GCA_009835305.1 Ipomoea purpurea | reverse complement strand
CTGGACGGTTTTGGTTTCTTGGCTTGTCAACAAGATTTTAATGCTTATAGCTACAAATATGAAGACATTAATAGCTACTTTTCTTTAAATATTTTTATCTTTTTCTTTTTCAAATACTTTCCTAATAATTAATAATTACAAAAAACATAATCAGGACATTACTGGAGTCTTTATGAAGAATTGCATGTTGCACTATGCACAATATAGGAGTTACTTCCCATTGTGGGCATTGGCTGAATATCGTAAACGTCTGTGGACATCCAAAAGTTAACATGTAATCTGTGGGTGTACACTATGTTACTTTAAGAAATAACAATCTTTGTATGATTGGAGTTTGATTCAGTAACATTATATCGACTCCTATATTAGTTATAAATTATTTGAATGGCTTTTGTTAGTTGAATTAGACAAACAATATGAAATGTATGATGTAATAGGTTTACCATTTTGGGCTCTTAAGTACTATCTTTGGAACATATTTGGGGATTTTTTGCATGCCTGATTAGTTAATAGAAAGGGTGGAAAGGGGCCAAGCCGAGCCGAGCTTTGAAATTAGGCCTGGACCTGTTACGAAAATCTAAGGCCTAGGCCCGGGCCTGAGCCTGTATGTACGCTTTTGTTAGGCTCAAGCCTGAGTCTGTAATTAGCCTCGCCTGACCTGAAGCCTCTTTAAAAGCCTGTTTAATATTTATGTCAATAAAAATGTTTCAAGTAAGTCCTACCTTGAGTCTATTAAAGCCTACATGTTAAGACGACAATTTATATCCTACACCACTGCGTACGTTGCACTATGCGCCCAGATGCAAAATGACGTCGTTTAATTATTATTTTTTTTTTTAAAATTTACCGCCCCCAGTGAATGGCAGTAGGCTTTCTTTTAAAAAAAACCCGCTGTTCAAGAATTACATAATGTTATACTTGAATACACATAATATTATACATGAATGTACATCAATAATAACCAATAAGTAATATACTACTCTTTTTAAACAGATAATACACATTAATTCCTAACATAATACATAATAAACATAAATTTAACATTAATACACATCAACTTAAAACAAATCCACAAATTTTCTGTATTCGGATGTACATTAATTTGTATAAAAGAAGCTACATAATTGTATTAAAAAAAATACAATAACTGTATGAACCAAATAACAATAACATTGTGAACAAATACAATAAACGTTGTGAACAAATACACATAATCTCAGCAACTCCTACGCGCCTCCCAACACGCCCCCAAAACAACGTCGTTTTAGGAGGCGCGCGGGGCACAGTGCTATGTGCGCCGTGGTGTAGGATATAACGATTGTTAAGACTTTTTAAAATCATTAGTATATCTAAATAATATAAGAAATGTACCTAATACAAAACTAATACATAATTACATAAGTATATCACCACAATGCAAACATAATAGCAAATAAATATAAAATTAAACAAAACAAGTAACGACTTCAGCATGCTCGTTAATCTTGTTTAGAAATAAATTCAATTGTATTATTGTTTGTTATCCTAATAATATTGTAAATAATTAACAAAAACTCACATAATTAAGTTGTGACTTCATTAAATAATATGATAGTAAGAAAACAGTTAATAAAAAAAAATTACACAATAAGAACACTTATAGCAGGATTAAGACAATGCTTATAGTTGAGTCATAATTTATAATGAAATTTTGGAGGTGCAGGGGTTAGGGTTTGGTAATTAACTAATTATGTATACTTGGAGTTATATTCTAAATAATGTATATATATAATATATATATATAATATATAATAATATATATATATATTGTAACACCCCCCCAAAACATACGACTAAAGACAAGTCTTAACACCTTGCAGATCAAGCACAAAACTAGCACACAGAAGATAAAAGATAACTTGGATATAAGAAATCCAAAATCCGGGGTGTTATGCACGTATACCACACTTGGCATACGCTACGGCGACAATCTGCAAGGTAACTACAATCCCAAACAACAACAACTACAACCAGTCTAAAACATGGCACGCAGGCCACAAAACACTGTCTAAAGGAAACAAGGTGCTATCTACCGGCTCTAGACATCGCGCTCAACACCTGAAAGATACAAAGATAAACATCGGGGCGACGCCGGTCAGCGAAAGATGCTGGTAACCCACCAATACCGTTAAGTATCATAAATAGTAGATTATAATATGAAAGCATTTTCGAAACGGAATACATATATATAATCAAAAACCAAGATCAAAGAGAAACGTAAGACTCACCACTCACAAGGACAACACCGGGAACAATCCCAACCACAAAGGACAACACACACAACGATAACGACTCACACAACGGCAACACATGCCAAACACCACAAGTCTCCGTGACTACACACGTCACGAGAGAAAGAACTCACCACACACCGGCTTCACAAGACCCTCGTGACATCACCCATCACGAGTTGATATGCCTTCCTTATGCCATGTTCCAACCTTATGGCTACACCCCATCTGTAACACCCCCGGTGTTACGACCCCTAAGACCAGTAATTAATTAATCTATGACCCATATGAAAAGAATTAATTTATTGGGATTAAATTGGGGAATAGGCCACCATAGTCCGTGGACCCCATTCCCTAAAAGCCATTACTTAATCCTAGGAGGATTTAAACCCCATGCATAATAAAATAAGGGGGACTTAGGAGGCATTTAGAATCCCACACAATATCGCCCCACCAATGAGCTCCAAGAATTCCCTCTAGGAGGAATCAAGAAAGCTTTAAGGAAAGATCCTTCGATAGCCAAGAATTAATTAGGCTAAGAGGTAACCCAGTCTCAACAAAACCTATTTTATAGTTATGATTCCCCTTAGGGTTTCCCCCATAATATGAGAATGGCGATTTTTATGGTGATTATATTATTATGATGATTGATTTGATGATTGATGGGGATCTTATTAATCTTGATATTGAGTTTCTTGATAATTATGTGCTCTTGGTGTTAACTTGATATCTTGATGATTGTTGTGTTGTTCTTGAATAAATTATTGATGTTCTTGATGATTTATTGGTACTTTTTGATGATGTTGTTGTTCTTACCGAAATCTTGCAATTAGAAAGACGAATCGTAGTCTTGTTAACATAAAGGCGATTGAATCCCTAGGTTATATCGTATGATGTTAATCTTTGGATATCGGGTGGGAAATCGCATGTTTTGGGCTGTAATTATAATGAGAAAGCATGATGGAATACGTACCCGTTCGTTCTCGTATTGATTCGTTTAAATGTCTACGTGTTGGTCATTTATTGTGTTGAAAAGTGTCTAAGCATGGGTTCGGCGTCACATCGGTGTCCCGGGGCGGAAAAGTTGTGAAGTAGTCACGTGGGGGGTAGGTGGGGTAGGGACCCGCACTACCCACGGCAAAACACGCTGTCTGGGCAGCGGCAGCGGCGTGCGGGCAGCTGCCCACCGGCGACCCGCTGCCGGGTTTTACTGTTCCGGGAGCCGGGCGGGTGACCCCACCCACGGGTACCCTGGAAAATGCCCTCGGGACCGGCCTACCCGTTTTGATGTTTTCCCGATCCCCGTGGTTTCCCAACGGACCCCGTTTGTCGTGCCGGTTTAGTTGATATTTCGGGGTACCGTTCGTAGGTTTGTGAGTCGAGTATTATGCATGCTAGTGAATTGTATCCCGTCGAACCTAGGTGGAAGGAGTATGAAACTAAGGCAATTCCTAGTTGGTGATGGATCACGCATAGGTTTATTTACAGTCGTATTCCCTCCCAAACGTGTAATGTGGTTGATGTGCTGTATGTTTATGGTTGTGTGTTGCCAATTCGGTAAAGGATCGATGGTTTCGCCGAACCAAAGGGTTCGAAGCTGGCTGTAGTTCAGATGGGTCTTCCTGGCTGCAGTCAGATGACGTTATCCTGGGCAGACCCAGAAGCTGGTTTAGTTCAGATGGGAATTCCATGCAATCAGGGATGAACCTCCTGAACATAATGGTTCGGAGTGCCGGCTGTAGTAGATGGGCATTCCTGGCTACAGTCAGTATGATGACGGTTCTTATGGGCTTTGGTCATTGGGAGCCAAAGCAATGATTACCTCCGTGTGGATGCGGGGCAGGGTGCTGCGGGGCCGTGTCAGAGATATATGCGCTGACCCTCATGTATGGGCAGCGATTGGTCCTTGCTGCCACAAAAGTGTCTACGTGTTGAGAGTGGGAGAATTGTGGTTACGACTATCTTGATAGACGTGACCGTGAAGGTTTATGTTAGAACTTGTTTATGTGATCGTGACTTTCGGTTATGTTGCCTTAATCGCCTTATCTATTGTGAATTGCTTGATGACTGCTATAGGATGCTTGCGTTGACTTCAACCGGTCGAGTCGTCCCGGTTTTTAAAGCTAGATGTTCGATAGATACTAATCTTCATGCTCAATGGTTTTCTTTAATATCTATATATTGCTATATGTATTGTATTTCGAGCTGTTGGAGTGGGGTTACAGCATCTCTCGCTGAACAATATTTTGGCTTTCAGGCACAGACGACTAGAGCACCAGACGCGCTAGAGCTGGAACATAAGTAGTAGGTAGACTCCTTCCTTGGCCTGGTGCCATTGTTATGCATACTTTCATGTGGACTGTAAGTTAGACTGCCTGTCACCGGTTCTCTAGCCCAGTGTGGCATAGCACCACCGTACGCTATCATATCTTGAGTAATAAGATATTACTTTACTATATTATTTTAATGTTTTGAAAATCGGGGTGTTTACACCATCTTGACCTTCTGTACCACCCATTACCTCCGAAAACCCTTGTACAGCCAAGTCCAACTTATTCCTCGGGACCGTTTGTCCCACCTATAACCATCCAACGAAACCCACCAATTTTGCAGCACACAGGGCCCGTGATACACAATTTATCTCCCCAAAACACGTTGGACTCTGCCACCTCCATGAATTTCACGTCACGGCCACCACGAGGACCGCGGCAATACCTTGAGTGACTAGCGTCCATACACTAATCTGCAATCCAGGTAGAGCCACACAGCACCACCACTCACTCAAAACAATCAACGAATTGCAAGAAAAGGTACGAAACATACTCACAAGAGAAGGGTCACCACCAACAAACACAACGACGTTAGCATTAAAGAATAATAACTAGCAGCTCAACAAAGAGGAAACTCAAATAGTCGGGAGGAACTCAAAAGACACACACGTTCAACGAAACACAATGTTGAACCACTTCACTAGCACGATTCACAACACCAAAGATCCTACATAAACTATCAAGGAAGCTCTTATGACCTACGAACATCAAAGAAGCGCTCAAAGAGTACTACAAAGAACAACGGGAAGTCAAAAGATCAAAGACCTAGACAAACAAATCACGGGGAACAAATCCCATCACGAAACCAACATGTATCCGCGGGTGGACCCACGGTAGTGCCCCACCGTGTCCCGCCGCGGGTTACAAACCCACTAGGCACAGTTCCCCGCGGGTAGCCCCGGCGGGTGGTGCCCGCCCGCCGTCTCCCGCCCGCGGGTACGTTCCTGTACCACAACAAATCACTTCCGGGGGATTTTCTCCTCCAAACACATATTCAAGTCCAAAACATGCAAATCATCACCAAGCACAACAAAATGACTTGAACAAGGAATATGCCACAGCAAGGCACAAAGGAAACCTAACACTAAGCTCTTAAGATATGCCAATTATCACAAGATAAATGCATTTAAACTATCCACATTTCATTATCAAAGCACAAATGGAAGCAATGGAAATTCATATATAGGTAAGCAAAATTAGTTTTGTAGACACGTGTTACCTCTTGAAGACCAAAAAGACTCTTCTTACACCACACATAGGCTCTCCACTAAAGCTTACTAGCCAAACCCAAGGGAACTACTCTCAAAGCACCAAGGTAAAATCACTTAAAGATTGACTAGTCAAATTCTGTCCTTGAGTATCAAAAATCAGGATTTTAGGAAATCAATTTCAAAAGAAATTAGAATTAATTACTAAATTAATTCATGGTTTGGAATTTGGAATTTTTGGGGTGTCACATCCTCTCCCCCTTCAAAGAAATTTCGTCCCCGAAACTTGGTACAACGAATTGAAACGAAAGGTAACAAGGAAACAAAATTGTGACAAGAGGGTCAAGAATATCCCTTTTGGTCAAAAACTCCAAAAGTTCATTCAAGTTCCAAAGCAAAAGAGAAGACATTACAAATTCAAGGATAGGCAAGAGGTCAACAAACGGATAGATTGGCATCAAGAACTCTAATCCTCAACACAACAACCAACTTCTAGCCTATAACCAAAGAACTCAACCACTAACCCAACACCAACTAGCAAACCAGCCTAAACTAAACAACAACCAAAGGCTAAAACAACTACATCAAACACCACTAGCGTCCCATACCTATAATAGTGCAATCCTGGTTAGAGCCACACGCACCACCACTCCACTACTTACAGGAAATCGTCTTCAACGTCTCCAATACAACGTCGTTTTTTATAAAGGACGTTAAATATTTAAAATATAATTAAAAAAAAGACATTCAGCGTCGGTTATCTTCAGAAACCGACGTCTTATCTCTTAAAAAATAAATTAAAAAGAAATTACAAAAATACGACGTCGGGTAGACCTATAACCGACAGTTGTAGCTTTTTAATTAAAAAAAAGAAGAATAAATATACGTATACGACGTCGGGCTTGAAGGTAGCCGACGTCGTACTAGTTTACGATTTTTTTTTTTAATTTTTATATTGAAGATAAAACGTCGGTATTTTTAATAACCGACGTTGTAGCCTTTATTTTAAAAAAAAAATTAAATAATAAACTATACGACGTCGGTCAATATTTAATCGAGGTCGTATTGTTATTTAACCCCCTAACTATTTCGTTCGTCGCTGCTACTTCATTCAAACAAACATCTCTTCTTCCATTTCTTTTCATCGGCTCGGCCACACCGTTCGGCTCACCTTTTCCATCTTCTAGTCGCCACGGGGCCGTCGCCCCCTCCCCTTCGTCGTCGCCTCGTCTCGCCTCGCCACAAACAGTGTCGCCGGTTTTCCTATGCCTCGCCGGACGTCCCTTGCCCGCCGGACGTCGCCTTGCCCGCCCGGACCCCTTCCCGCCGACGTCCCTTTCCCCTCGTACGCGCCTTGGCCGCCGGACGTCCCTTGCCCCGCCGGACGTCGCCTTCCCCATCCGGACGGTCATCTGTGCAATTAAAGTTGCAGGAGGGATACCCACAATCACTAAAGGGTCGTCAAGGTTGAATTTTTACTTTTCTAAGTTTTTAATTATTATAATAATTATTTATTGTTATTATTGTTGTGGTTGATGATCCTAACCATTTTTCTTTTATGGATTGACTGGTCAGATCTGATAATCACTAATAGTGTTTATCTGGGTGAGATTTTCCTTCTTAAGGTTCTACATTCTCTCATATTTTAAAAAATTAAAGTTATTATATAATCTAATCTATTTATTAGGTTAATATTTGTTTGTTTTTAATAATAATGATCGAATATAGGTGGATACAATATACAGGAGGATAAAGCAGCTAGGCTTATGATGATTGTCTATATTGTGTTTAAGGATGATTGTATTAAAAATATATTGAATTTGTATTATTTCGAATTTTAGGGAAGGATGTTCTTGTTTCTTTATTGGTTGGATACAATGGTCGAGATTCACTTTTAGCGATTGGAAAGCGTGCAAAGGTTCCTGGCATAGTCGGCCGGCTGGCTGTGACCCCCAATACCCATGGCTTTTTGGTCTAACGCAGTATGCTGGCACTGTAGATACCCTTCACTACCGGGTCTTCTGGTAGGGATCACACCGAGGATGGAGATGGAATATTGCCCCATTGATTGACTCACCACGTATGCCTTAGCTGTTAGAGCGTTTCCCGACGGACTCCAGCTTTATCGTGCACTCAATGTATATGTATTGTAGTCTGTTTCATCGAGGTAAATTGTCAGATCGAAATATGTAATTATATGATACGTCCTTGATATGAATTGTTTTGATCGTTGTCTTATGGAGTTTTGTTAGGAATGTGAAATTATTCCCGTATTGATGCACATGCTTAAGATAGGAGGTGCGGTATTAGTATTCGCTCTCCCTGTTTGAGTACAATTGAATTTTGTACACATCATGGTTAGAAGCTTTGATATTTTGTCGAGCTATTGGTGGATATCTGCCATAGACAACAAAGGTTATCTTAGATTGATTGATACGTTTAATATTCAACTCTTTAGAGATAATGACACTCAGCAATAGTTGCCAAATGTTGGTGGTCTTACTTTTGTCTTCATTGTCGCTTTACCTAGCATATGTGTTTGTAAGTGATGTTGTGTGCGATTATCCCCAATTCGTTGCGAGATCGAGATTGTTAGAGATATAATCCCTGACGCTTGCGTGTGTCAGATACGCCTGCCTTGCAACATGATGTAGAATCCACCGGGTAAGTTGTTGCAGATACCAACTGTGCTTTACTTTTACATTTACAGAGTCCTAGACTGAGGTATTGCATTTTCTACATAGAAGCTGGCTTTTCTTTCACTTTTGCTTTACTTTTGGGAGTTTTAGTTCTAGCAGTGGATCTCTTGGTGGGTCAGGATAACTTAAAAGTTTTCGCAAAATTGTTTTACACATTAACTTAACCTTGTTCTATTTCCTAATTTAGTTTGTGCAAGAAAGTAATTCTAAACTCATCATTGTCCACTTTCTTATATTTTGGTATCTTTTCCAGAGTGCATTGTCACTTAAACACTCTTACAAATTAATGAGCCTAATCCATCCTCCCTCACAGTTCCTTCATGACCATCCTAATGAACTGGAGCCAGTGTAGTGTCATTTACATTATTTGCATTACTTATAGTCGAATAAACTGCATGCTGGTGGGATGTGCAAAGTTCTTGAACTGCCATGCAATTGTTGGGTCAGATGACACTCTCAAGTTGGGCTGCGGTCACACTTGTTTGGTTTTGGCTGTCCGATCAAACACTTAATAGAGTTGAGCTTGCAGGGTTCAACTCTCGGTTCGGTGCACAATGACCCCTCTGTGTGCGAATACGTGGACGCAGGCTGTGCCGGGGGCCGTGTCAGAGCTTATATGCGCTGAAACCCTCAACTAGTATGGGCATGCGATGGTCCTGTTTGTGGCCGCCACAAAGTTGTGTGTATGTGTTGAGATATGGATTGGAGTCGTGATTATGAGTTTTTTTGGGGGATGTGACTATGGTTCTATTGCCGGGGACCTCCGGCTTACATAATGGGGTAGTGCATATTGTTCATTGTGCTTCGTCTTATTTCGTGCCTATTCATCTATTGTGACACTACATATGCTCTGTTCATAACTGTCTGCTTGTTGTTCTGGCGCTTAACTTATCAGGAGGGTCTAATTCCCGGTTTTATAAGCTAAGAGTTCGTGTAGATACTATGTCTTCATGCTGCTCTAAATGGTTTTCGTTATGCTTAACTCCTATATGATACATATAATTATATTTTCTACTTTTGTATACTGTATTGTATTTTTAACGCTTTTTGGAGTGGGTTACAGGCAGGGGTCTATCGAGCTGAACAAGATAATAATTGGTGGCTTTCAGGCACAGAAGATTAAATCACTGGGAGCTGCGCTATGAATCTTGGGGGAGTTAGTAGATGATAGTTTTCCTTTTTGGGTCTGCGTGCGTCATGTTTTACATAATTACGCGGGATTAAAGGTGAGCATTGGGAGGAGTTAGTTAGTTTAGCACCTAGTGCACTTGGGTTCTCTAGCCCATGTGTGTAGCGTGAGCACCCCCGTACGCTTGTATAGAAATTTTTGTACTATCTTGGGAATTAAATAAGATTGCTATCCTTTAATATAAGTTTTAAAAGTCTTGAAAATTGAGATGAGTGTTACAGTTAAGACTCTCTTCTTTAGGTCGTGTTTGGGGGGGTGTTACACTAGACTTGGGCAAAACTTTCAAACCAAAGGCTAGTTGGATACATATTGACATGCATAGCTTTTTTCCATACTAGAAGCTCAAAAAGATGATCTTTTATGTGCAGTAAATACTCGACAATGTATTGGTTATGGCCATTAGACATACTGCAAATTCAGTCGATGGTTAAGTTTACATCACATAGTTTGACTATCATGTATTGTTTGGTTCTGTAACACCACCAAACACATGCTAATAAAAGCCTTAAAACATGCAGATAACACACAACCAAACAACTAGCACAACGGAAGATTAAAAGATAATCTGATAAACATAAATCCAAGTCATGGGTTTTTTATGCCACGTTCACCAACAAGATGAACGCTACGACAAAATCTGCATGGTTCAAAACGTACTCCTTTAAACTCTCACAAGTTCTACAACTAGATCGGCACACAGGCCATAAAACAAAATGGAAGGAGCTATGTTATCAGGCACTAGGACTTTTGCACTTAGTCTAGAACATCACCTTGAAAGAACCAATAATAAAAACATGGGGACGGGACGCGGTCCGGTCAGGAATTGAATGCTGGTAACTCGACCCAATACTTGTGGAAATAACATACATAAGTAAAGATATAAGTTGTAAACCATTTTCGAAACAGAATTTTTACATAGTATATAAGTGTAAAACAAGAGTAACAACCAACACAGGACTCAACCTCTCAAGATAACACGGGGGAAAACATCCCAAGACCACAAAGGACAACAACAATCAAGGATAAAGACACGACAAAATGGCTACACATGCCTAGGCAACAATGCCCTTTGTGAACAACACACGTCACAAGAAGGGAACACAACAACACACGGGACTACTAAGCCCCGTGACATCACACATCAACGAGTGATTTTATGCCTTCCCTTAATGCCCTTTTCAACCTTATGGCTACCCCCAACTTTACTAGTTCCAACTTTACACTCCAGGACCCCTGTACACAAAGTCCAACCTTATTCCCCCGGGAACCGTCGTTCCCCCTCCATACAGTTCCCTCCAAAAAAACCACCGATTTCATAGTACACGATATTAATTGCTGTTAGGTATGTTTTTCAGTTCATAGGTACCAGTATTCTAGCCATAACACATATCTGGCAGTTTTAACACTGCCTTAAGATAGACACCTGTTATCCCTAGAAAATTGAACACTCGTCCAGATGGAACCTTAACAAAAAGGCCACAGCTCCATTAATCACATCAAACGGCACCACGCAGGACCGCTGCAATTACCATTTGGTGAACTAGGTAATGACTCAGTCCAATACCTACTTAATCAGATAGACAGGATCCGAGGTAAACGCCACACACGCGATCCACATCAACAAGAATCAATTAACCGGATCAACAACGAAGGTATGAAACATATACAATCAAGGATGGGTCACAGAAGAGCCCAACAACAACAACGGATGAATAACCAAAGTTATCATCAACCAATCGGAAGGGTACAATCAACACGACTCTGGAACGCTAGCATTTAAACACCAACATAGCATGGCTTAACAAACGGGTAAAACCGAAAGATTTCCGAAGAACATCTCTCACCAACGGAACTCATCACGGCCTAATCAACGAAACCACAATGATTGAACACCTTAGCAAGGTTCAGAGTAAACCAGTATTAGTATACCTACAATGGAATAACGACTACATATAGTTCTAGACATACGAAAATCAGAAGACACTCAAATAGTTGCGAAATATTTTGAACACGGGGAGTCGACAAAGACCCAAAAAATCCAAGTCAATTTAAGAATCACGGGGAACAAAAATCCAAACAAATATACATCGATGATGTTCCCCCGCAGGTGGGGGCCCCCATCGGGTAATGTGTCCCCTAACCCATGTGCTCCTGCCTGCTGGAGATAATCCATACCATACCCCAAATTGTTCCTCGCTGGTGAGGGGACACCCGGAGCTGAGTGACCTTCCAGACGCTCCTGTACTCCTGGCCCGCAGGGTACGTGAAGTACAAACCATGACAATCAACTTCGGTGATTTATTCTCAAAACTAATCTCAGAAAGTTCAAAGTCAAACATGCCAATCTCATCAGGAGATACCAACAACATGACTTGAATCAAAGAAATGCAAGTAATGGCACAGAGGAATGAACCCATTTATTTATTGACACAAGCTCTAGATTATGTATTTTCACAGACAATGCAATTAAACACTCACATTTCTATAGCAAAAACACAGTAGAAATCCAAGAGAAGCACATATGTAGCGCTCAAGCAAGTATAATAGAATTGGTAGAAGCATAGAGGTTACCTCTTGTAGACTAAAACTTTCCTTTAACCTTAACGAGAGCGTAATCCTATCAGAAGTGATCACCTTCCAAAACCGCACTTCAAGGAATAAAACCAAAATGAATCGCATTAAAAAAATACCGCTACCTTTAAGAAAAGACACCTAAAGATGATATATATCAAAAACACAAGAGCAACTTACGATTCTTACCCTCCTAGTATGCCAACATATAAGAAAGGTTGAATCTTGGAAAGCAACTCTTAAAAGTCTTGGCAAGGTACCTCAACTTGGCTTGGGAAGATAAAAGCTCTTATTCACCTTTGTAAGGGAAGAAGGATATAGCTAAAACTTTTTAGAAAGTGCCATAGGGGGATAGAATGAAGATGTCTAACTAGGTTAGGTACAGAATACTAATATACATGTGATTAAGGATGCTATAGATATCATGTCCTCACTTATCCTACACGTTAGGAAAGTGTAATAGGTACACCTCAAGGGCACTCCACTACCAAGACTCAAGGTAACAACTTTGACTTGGGGCTTGACTATCAATTACTAGTCCCCAAGTAGTTGATTTTCAGAATTTTAAGATATTAATTCCTCAAGGTTGAAATAGGGATTTACCATTACTAAATTTCCAATCCATGAGATTGAATTTGGAGATTTTTTGGTGCTCATAGGTTAAATATCCCTCAGCAGTCCACCTCCCTTTTAATTACATATTAGCTGTGATTTTGAAATTATGGTTTATGACTTTTAAACATTTAAAGAAAACTAATATAGATTTCACAGTCAAATCGTCTAGTTAACTCTATTGTCAAGAATTGCCACACAGTGTCCTTGGGGGATCTCTAGTTTTTTTAAAGATATCTACATCGCCATACCGACAAATGTTTTGATAATTCTTGATGATGAAGTAATTTCAAAAACTATTGAATTTGCAAACGCTTATTGTTTCTGGGGTTGATCATAATGACAATTGGACGCACCTGACTCTTCATTTGTGGGCCATCCAAAATTTGGGAGCTGCACATTTAAGGTATCTTGAGGCTTGGGGATATGTATATGGTAGATCCTCCAAACATGGTTAAAGAGCATTTGCAAACATTAGTTAGTGTGATGCCAATTCATTTCTGGAAAGAAGTGTATTATTGCAGGTTTCCAAGCATAAGAAAATTGAAAATTCTCTATAAAGACCTCTTTGTGGTCGTTCAACCCTTGGATCTTGCGGAAATCCCATATCAATTTTGGGAGAATTTTGAGGATTTATTAAGGCTGGAGACTCTAACTGTTATCATT
>VALG01007816.1:0-15823 GCA_009835305.1 Ipomoea purpurea | reverse complement strand
CCAAATAATTTGCCCTCATACTCGCCGGTGTGGGCCAACAAGGGAGGAGCCCAAAGGAATATTAACACGGTAGACCGTCACGGCACGCGCGTGATCTAATTGGGTTGTGCCCGGTGCGGTATCGAACATGCTGCAAAAGGAGAAGGGCAAAATATACAAGAAGAATCTTAGCGTTGATCGACGTGGGTATCTGGACTGCACAAACCGCAGTGAATCACCATCACCACGCCTGACCGAACCCTCTGCCAAGGCGTGCCCTACGCGTATCTATTTGCGTCTTAACAGGGACATTATGCTTTAGCTGTAAGTTCATGTACGACATGGCGCGTGCGCGAAGGATTATAACGAATAACGTGAGAGCGGCCCACGCCCGCATGCTATGAGTAAAAGACATGAAGAACTACAAGACTGCCGTACCCCGTTGTCCGTCTCAGCACAGAGAGCACCCTTATAAATAGAGTCCATTATCGGTGCATGCCACTGTGCTTAGATATTAGGGTACTAGTTCATTCTGTGGTTGCCGCGCCGTATATATGAGTATTTACTGGTGTATTGCTGTTGTGAGTCTGATCACTTTCGTAACCGTGTACTTTCAGGGGGCCCGTAGTGCTCGCTGTGACACTCTGTTGGCGGCTAGCGTTGTTAAACCAGAAACAAGTGATACTTCTGTCTGGACTTCCACGATATATTGTTCATGATCCGACGTTGTAACTGGAGTCTTTCGGTCTCGAGTAAAACATAAGTTGTAATGTATGAATAACGTGATGCATGCTATATTGCCCTCATAATTTTAACATTTTAACATCAACATTTTCATATGGGTGGCACTAATTAATTGACTTTATTTTTATTTATTTTTATTTTTGTATTTGATTAGTAAGTGAAATTCATTTTTTAACACGTGATGTAGTAATGTAGTTTGGCTAATAAATAGAGTTTTGTTACTACATCAAGAAATCAATAAACATATATATATCAAGTAAACTTTAGAGGGAAAATAAGTAACATTGAATTTTAATATTCTTTTAATTTAATTTCATTATATCAATGACTTTTATTTCCTTGCCACAATATATTATTTTTCTATTAAAATTTTAATTATTTTTACAGGTTAATAAATATGGCTAACATATAATTTTGTCATTGAAACATCTTTCTCCATCATGTAATTTTCCCTCTTTCTCATAGAAACTCTTTTAATTGAATAATAAAATTACATATTAGTTATAATTATTAAATGGTGAAATAATAATAAAAAATTTTAAAATATAATTCATGATGACAAATAAATAAAATTCAATAATATAATGTGTAAATTATATAAAAAAATTAAATGTGACAGTATTACAACAATAATTAAAAGGAAAAGTGAAATTTGCTCTTTTTAGTTATAACATTCATAAATATTCATCTTTGTAAGACTATTCCCATTCATAATAATATAATAGATAATAATTAATAATATAATCAATATAATAAATAATAAGTCACACTCAATTATGTATTATGCATATTATTATTATTATATTATCTATTAGTCTATTATTATTATTATTATATTATTAAATCCAACATGTGGATGCAAGCTTTCCACTTGCAATAAAGTTAACAATATATTAATAATGTAGTAAGGTCAAATAAGAAAAAGATGAGATATTGCAAAGGATATTAATAGCCTAATATTCGTAACATTTATTATTAATAATTAATATATATAACAAACTGCTAAATAACTAGGTTATATGATATTTCTAACTTTTATAATATAAGTTGAATATTTAATTTCAACAATTTTTTACGAAATTACCCATTAGCTATATATAAAGAAAAGGTATCAAATGTCTCTACTCCAAGATCGGTTTCTGCTAAAAAAATAAAAATTTGAAACAAGATAGGACAATTATATTTTTTTTTAAAAATCACTTTTTTCTTTCCAAAATAATGGTTGATATTACTTAACCAGCTAACCTCATAAAAATTCTCTCTCTCACACACCACACGCACGCAGCACAACGTACACAAACCGCGCACATATATCAAATTATAAAAATAATAAAAGATGTGACACCTTCCTATTAATTGATTAATAAATAAAAATACCTTCACTTTTATATTCATTTAAAGACATCATTAAGTTAAATCTATAGTAGCTTGGTTTAGACCAAGAACTATGTGGGTCTAATGGTGACTTGGTTGGATTTTATTTGAAAGTTGTGAGTTTGAGTCTTAGTGAGGCGTTATTGGCTCTTGGGTTTTAGTTTGATTAATTAGCTTAGTTGTTCCAAAATTTAAAAAGTTAAGAAAGTCATTTTGCATGTAAACCGTTATCAGTAACATCTAATTTACCGGTTCAACTAGTCAAACCTTACTAACGCCAATCAGGCTAACAGTTATTCACCAATAACACCTCTGATGGGATAATATACCTCGGGTTCAGGCTCCCCGTAGCACTTCCGCTGTCCTTTTTGGGTTGGTCAAAGGGTTCGGGTCAAGTCAAACTCGACTTGGTTGACTTATATAAGGGCTTTTGACCCCTCATTTTAGGGGATTTTTGGGCTCCTCCTCTTTACACTCTACATCTCTCTCTAGTATATGCTCTGCCATTCTCTCTCAAATAGCATCAATTATAATAAAAGAGAATTCATTGGAGCTTACTTTCTGCCTACCCTCTACATTTGTTCAATACCACTTTACAATACATACATACATCCTACGTACTCGGGCATTTAACCGTATCAACCCATTAAAAGTATTTGACAAAGGTTCATACATATAGGACATATAGTACACTTGATATGGTCACTTACTGAAAATTAGTGGAATTTCCGACCACCTGAAAGTGATTTTAAATCAAGATGCATACCAAAAGGTGGTCAGAAACCTAGCAACAAAGATTTTGTTCGGATACCAAACCAGTGATCGAAACAAAGACTTTCGACTTTATTTTAAAGATCACTTCAGGTGACAAAATTTTCATATAATTTCATAGTGTTTATATCTGTATGTATACAATGTATTATTGGAGAGAGGAGAGAGAGAGAATTTACCGTACATGGTGCCGAAGAAGATGAAAAAAAGCAGTTCCATTTGCTATCAAAAAAAAAAAAAAAAAAGAAAAAAAAAAAAAAAAAAACAATTAAGGGTCAGAAAAAAGTGTAAGATTGAATAATTAGAACAAAGCGAATAGATAGAGAAGAAAACGTATAATGAACATAGCCAAAGATTCCCAAAGGCCAAATGGAGGGAGTGCGTGCTAGACCCGGTGCATTCTCTAAACTCTAAACTAACACTCAACTCTTAAACCCTTGCACCAATACACGTTTCCACGTTGGGGGCATTTATAGGAGTTTGGAGCGAGAATGATTGACAATTGGTTATTAGCATGGATATGTTCATAGGTTCATATTGTTACCTATGAACCTGGATTCAAAGAATTATATAGTTTATAATTAACACCCAGTTCCTGTATAATAAGGTAATAATTTTTTATATCTGTTCAAACCAATTAAAGACAGTTATAAGATGATAATTACATATTAACATACATATAATATGATAACTATAAACACATAAATTGTTAATTGCATGCAAGTACAAAATATGTTAACTGTAGACACATAAGATGTTGGTTAATATGTTATGTGTCTATAGTTAACATATTCTGTACATGCAAATAACAATTTATGTGTCTGTAATTATCATGTTATGTGAGTATGTAGTTAGTATGAAATGTACCTTCAAATTTGTTATGTATACAAAATTAATTAGTTGCGGGTCCATAATATGTTAATTGTAATACAAATTCTAAATATTATTTTTAGAACAGGGTAACAATGGTATAATTTGCATGATGTGGGGCGTGCTCATAATAAGCTTTAGTGTCTTGCCTTATTTGGATGACAAAGACAACACATTCTTCCCAAACTAAAATTACTATTTTTTTAAAAAAAATATTATTGACTTTATTATAAAGTAGTATCTGTTCTATATTTTCTCTAAATATTGCAGTATGAGGAGTCAATTCCCACCACTGGGTTCCATCCTGTGACTTTCCTCAAGGGAAGCTACAGAGATGCTATCTAAGCACAAGGTGCATGCTTGGCATTAATGTCACTACTTTATTATGATAATATTATCACCCCCAGTCATTATTGTGTGGACCATTTTTACATAGATGTGTGGCCATATTATCAAATAATGTACATCCAGTAACAAATAATGTACTTTAAGTATATTACTAATGTACATTATATTCAAGAAAATACATTATTTGAGTACTAAAATTACATTATTTTATATAATGTACATTCAATACACACAATAATGTACTTTTAATATATTAAATATATATTTTATATTATAATCCACACAACATTGTGTTGACCATTTGCCTATTATCACCCGATCTCTTAAATAAAGGATTTTTCAAATTGGGTGTAACCTAGCAACCTTGGCCTTATAATTTGGACCCATAGAGACTAATTCGACCAAACATGATCTTTAGTGTGAATATAATTTTTATATGAAAAATCTTTGTCATCATCTAACCAATAAATATCTTTAGTAGAATCTTGAAACTTGTAAGTTGGGAAAATTATATGTAGACCATGCATGCATGGTCTACGTTAGAAGGTAAAACGTTAATAAATGTTCATTTTTAATATATTGAGTGTTTATTTATAATGTATTGGATATTAATTTTTAGACAAAAATAATCATAAATATATTAAAAAAAATTTAATATATTAAAATAAGCATTTAAGATGCATATACTAGTTTCCACTTTGATTCATCTTATAATATGGAGCATGGTACATAATATATTCATGGAAGCTAAGCCTATGTGTTCTACTTAATTATAAAGAGGAAACTTTATCTCTCTGGCATTTCGTAATTTTTCTTTATATATTATTGATATATTAATGACACAATGAGTGATGAGTCAAATCAAACTATCGTGTCTTGGGCCCAGGCCACTTTAAGCTAAACAGGAGTGGTGGTTAGCCTTTGGTACCAAAAAACCCTTTAATTTAAAGAGTTCTATTACATTAGACTCTCAAAATTTACTCCCTCATTTATATTTTCTGAGGTGGCAAATCAGGATTAGTTATTTTCATCATGTGGGTCCGCTGAAAAGTGTCCTACATCAAAAGCATATGAGAGAGAAGTACAAATTGAGAGTTTAAAATGGAGTACACCAAGTATTTTCCTTAATTTAAAGTTGGTTTGGACTTTGCTTCCGTACAATTTTTTTTTTATTAAATTATATATCTACTATACTAATAAGAGTCAATAAATCTACTATCTACTATCTACTATACTAATAAATCAATAAAGTTAGGCTTATAACGGGAACTAAAAAATGTCCGTCAAATTATTTGATGAAATGAATGGTTCAAATTATTTGATTTAGTAATTTTTTTTTATTTCCTACTTTACCCTCTATTAAGTTCTTATTCGTTGATTTTCATAAAGAAAAGTCTTAGGTTTGAACCTCATCCCAATCAAATTTTACATAATTAAGTTCCTTACTCTAGCGTTTTCTCTCTTCTCCTAGGGTTTCCTGAGGCTGAGATTATCCCAACAAATTTAAGCTTTGCAAGATGACATGGAAGCACAATATTATTTTCTTTTATTTTTTACTGCCATCTGTCTAGCAAACTTGCAGAATTAGCAAGTTTGCTAAACAGCTTGCTAGGCAGCTTTTTGCTGCCAACAACAGATTTGACTTTTTTTGTTCTTTTCTATTTTTTAAAATCTCTTTTATTATTATATTATTATTATATTTATAGTATAATATGAAAGTGGGACCACTTTAGAAAGTGAGAGAACATTGTAGGGATGTAGTGTGAATAGTAAATGATTTGCAAATAGGATGAGAGTGGGACCCATTTTTGAGAGTGGGAGAGATTGCAGGGATAATGTTTGCCTGAGTTTTCCAGAAGTTTTGCTTAGTCCTTCCGGTGGTTTTCTCCAATTTTCCATGGCATCTGCTTCAGTTGTTCTAGAGTCTGGAGTCATCATCAGCTTTGGTTGGCGTTTGCATGGCAACGACAGTGGCTTTCGGGTAGAGTAGCAGGGCTCACTGCCAGGTGGGCGGATATGGTGTTAGAGGACGAGGAGGTTGAGTTTGAACTTGTTGGTGAGTGAGTTGGATTGGTGGATGACAGTACGAAGGAGTCATGCGTGGTGGTCCACCATTTCTTGACTGACAAGCTAGTGAAGGTGGAGTACATGCGGCAGGTTATAACATTCGTTTGGCGTCCGGTGAAGGGTGTCCAGATTACTGAGGTCCAACCAAACTTGTTCTTGTTCGTTTTCTTCCAGAAGACGGACATGCATCGAGTTCTGGATGAGGGTCCCTGGTCATTCGAAAATTGTACCCTCGTCCGCAAGTAGGTGGGCACGGGGGTTCAACCCGGTGATGTGGTCCTGGACTCTGTTGACATGTGGGTGCAACTCTATGATCTCTATTCAGGTATACGTCAGATTTGATCCTTGAGTAGGTTGAGAATTTTATTGGTACATTTGTAAGGAGCGACGACAGGTTTGTTGGCGCCCTGTGGAGGTCTTTTTCTATCACATACGAGTCTCGATCCCGGTGCAAGGCCGTTGAAACGTCGCATGGAACTTGGTAAGCGCGACAAAATGAGTTGTTGGGTGTCCTTCAAGTAAGAGAGGTTGCATACATATTGTTTTTTTGTCGATTATTGGGACACTCGTACAAATTCTGTCTCAAGCAAGAGACTCGGTTACACCTGCTGATCAATACTCGTACAGTGCGGAGCTCTAAGCGGCAACTAGCCGCGGGCCAAGGGTGATTGGGGATAGCAGTTTGGTTCCAATGGGTCAGGCAAGGCTAGACGACAGCACAGGTTGGGCGATGGTGCGTCGTATGGCAGTAGACGGGTGGGTGATCAAGGCATTGTGGCAGTGCGAATGTCGTCCAGAACCACTAATGGTTCGGCCAAGCACGAACACGAAATGGAGGACCCCGTACTACCAATCCATGGATAGGAAAACATTGTTGCGGACAATAATGGAGGGAACAGCAACAATGTTGCGAATTCCAAGCACCACCAGTGAACGTTGGTTCACAAGACGGTGGGAGCACCGAGGGATAAATTCCCTTGACTCGGGTACCTTCGGTACTAAGCGGATCGACTGAAAAGCCGCAGAAGTTCATCGGTGTCGGATCGAACTTCAAGAGGTGGCAACAAAAAGATTTTCCTACCAATCAACTCTCGGCTGGGCAAAGGTTCTGTTCCGAGAAAGTTCCTGAGATGAAGGAACAAGATGCTCAGTCCGTGATGACAGTTGCATTGGAATGATTCGGACTTCCTTTGCCGAAAAATACTACATCCAAAACGGATTGTGGATGCGCTATACGATGTATATCGAAAGATAAGCACATTAAGAGCGCTTTGGGAATGCCTTAGATCACAAATATAGAAGTGAGGATGCCGGCGCAAAGAGAAATTTGTGGTTGGCCCGATTCCTGGACTTCAAAATGGTTGATCCAAGACTTGTGCTAAGTCAAGTTGAAGATTTTACAACTAATATTCGACGAGATCCATGACGGAGGGCATGGCGCTGAGTGATGCCTTCCAAGTGGATCTGTGATCCACTTGTTGCCTCCAGGTTGGAAGGACTTCCACAGAACCTACCTTAAGCACATAAGCGAAATGAGATGAACCTGGAAGACCTAATCCAGCGACTCAGGATTGAGAATGGGGCATGACGAATGATAGAAATGTTCATGTCGTGATGGTTCTAGGCCAACGTTGTGGAGCACGGTAAAAGCTCTAAGAGAACAAGAAGGACCAGCGAAAGCTAGGTCCGAAAGGTGGTGGTTACCCAAGAACAAGTTTCTTGGTGAATGCTACAATTGTGGCAAGCCTGGCCACAGAGCATCAGAATGCAAAGATCCAAGGAAAAAGAACAAGAGTTCTAAACCCAACAGTTGGAGAGAGCAGTAAGAAGGGAGTCGAGATTAGCCCTTTCCGGCTCATGGTCGACGGGGTTGAACCTCGTGGCTCCTAACCAGCAGGCGAGGGTCATCCGCCGATAAACGTGTAACCAGGCATTTGTTGGCAAAGGCGAGAGATGTTCAACAGCCTTTGGACCATGAGGGTGATAAAAGTGTGGATGAAGAAACTCTGCCAGTTTGCTTTGGATGGCAATGGGTCAAAGTTTGTTCTAAAGATGACTTCCGAGAGGAACTGACGTGTACAACTGTGTATGTATCCGGAAGCTGAGGAAGAACTTTTTCTGGCTCGCATGCTGAACAAGCATGTGTCCGCCATGTGTTCAGTCAGACCAATAAGTTTTCTAAGTTAGGTATGTTGCCTGGTAAATGACATGTAGATTGATGGGGCTTTTTTAAGCTTCAAATGTAATGATGTTTCAAATAAAGCAAGTTAATCTTATGTTTACTTTTCTTAAAGGTCTCTCGCAATTTGTGCGAATGGTAGACTAGGTCGTTAATTTAAACTTCTATTAACGTAGATTAAACAAGTGTGAAATGTTGTGTTGAGGCAAAGCCTGAGCGAAAGTACCTTTCAAATCAAGTAGAAAGGAAAACGAACCACTTGACCATAGGATTTGCGCGATTTTCAGGGATGCGATACAACGAGGGATGTGGTATAGTATTTTTACAGTTTATCGACGATGCACACGTATACGCTCATGTTGTATTTGTTTAAGAGCAAAAAGATGAATCGTTGATAGCAATTCATTCTATAGCAATGAAGTGTGGACTCAAACCAAGACTTAATCGGAGAATAAGGAAGGTTAGAAAGCGGATAGAGGGTGGTGAGGTACCGAAAGCACCGATGTGACTTCTTGCAGTAGGTATCAACGCGAGACGTCGCGGCACCTTAACGCAACACTCACATAGATCACAGGTGTCTGAGCGCGCGAGGACGAAACAAATACGTACAATTGAAAATATAATGAACGAGCTATAAACGCTTCGACCGTACCTCAAGGGTAATATGGTGGTGAGGCGGATATTTGGACAAAATACCTTTTAAAATTAAAGACCCTAGAAAGCATAATAAACTCCCTTAGAGACATAGTGAAACGATGTAGGTAATACACTTTGTAGTCAGAACCTAGAAAGCGGGGTGGGGTTGTTGCCAAGATTTTTGGTTACCAAACACCTGAAGAAAGTAAAGATAGGTCCTAAGACGGTGGACTGTATCTTATGGCTAGCCACTACAGCCAAAGGTACTCGGTTCTTAAGTATACGAGTTCCGCATATCCGACGACATGAGATTACACGAATAAGGTAGAAATCAAGAAGAAGGCATATTTCTGTTGAAAAAGATGTATCCTTAAGTCCAACGGAGCACAAGTACCGTCAAAACGGGACGTTTGGAGAAACTAGCGATAGGGATGATAGTGGAAAAGTGAGAAAGTAACCGAGCTCGAGCGAGACGCATAATGCGGGCAAAGAGTTGAAAAATCCAATTCGGTCCTGATTTTCTAACTTACTTGTTAGGATTATCATCGGTACTCTATTTCTTATTAGGGAAAATGAACCCATTTATATGTTTGATATGGCGATGAACGAGCCAAACGTACGTGAGGCTGTCGCGTGGACTTACAGAAGGACCAATGTGGAAAGAGGTATAAAGAGTGAGTTGGAATTTTATCCCACAAATCACACGGTAACTTGTTGTCTTGCCTCGCGGGTAGTGAAAACCTTAGGCATCCACAGTCAAGCGACGGTCCGTTGCTGGGAGTCTAGAATTGTTTGCATGTATGATATGTCAGGATAATGTTTCTCCTTTGTTCGATTCCCAACGACAGTATGTATCGCCTCGCAAGTTCTCGGGTATGTTGTACCGCCTTCTCCCGGGAATGTCCTCTTATACCACCTCTTGGCCTCTTCGGGATCGGTTTTGGCTGCACCATTGGAGTAAAACCACCTTGAGCTTAAACACTCTGGCGAGTGGTCCACCCAAACTTGATCTAGGCTTGTCTCTAAGAAACCTGTTACAAATTTGTTCATAATTAATAGGAAGCCCCTTCCTGTTAAGCATCGAGTGACAAGCTTTAACCCAAGCTATGTTTGATTACCCTCCTGCCTCTTCTAGCCCGTCAAGGAGGGCAAACGGGATTTGTGACCCCAAACCTTCGACATGTTTTTCTCGTTGCTTGGGTTGTCTTTCTTTTCACAGGCGGACGATAACGGATAAGCGCGAGGATAGTACACTCCATTACGATTCGCCGGGTAGTCGTCTGACGGGAGTACACATGACATTCCACGATTGGCTGAACATCACGGAACCTGATTAACCCACTTGTTGTCGCAGTGTCTTGGCTTACTCCACCATGCCCAGAATTAATCCACAAATCCCAGCTCCTAGATTCTTCACATACTTCCTGGCGATGACCGTAGGAGATACCGAATTAACAAACATATGAAACTCAACTGTTCCAATAGTGCGATTCTTTTGGAAACAGCACGAAATTAGACACCAAGCTCTAAAGATCAACCTCTACACAAATCCTAGCTAACTTTCTTTCGAGCAAAGGACTCGGTTGTGTTATAATTTCTTCACAGCCGGCAACCGTTCCGTATCTTCTGAGTAATTGTTCTCGAAACTACTCCTAAGCAAAGCTGCGAAATCGGTAACACAAAGAATTTCTGGTTTTGTTCATCAGAGGAGTCAAAATTGGGCTCCCCACTTTCTTGATGCAAACAAGATAAGTGGGCAAGACCTCCAAGGACCCTCAAATTTTCGCAAATCAAATCTCTCAGAGATTCAAATTTGCCAAAAATCATCTTGGATCCAATGCGTATCAATGTCGAATAGAGTTCTGGTTTTACATGCGTTCCTAATCTTGAAGGAGGTAGAGTAACTAACGCGTTCCTCCAAGAGCCTTGATAGATCTGCGATGCCTTCGCCGAAGGCTCTAACCGTTCCTTTCCTTCCTCTAGCCAAGATCACTGGGTACTCAGACGTCGTGTCCCTGTCATCCAACATATCGTCGTTGAATCCACTCTTTGGTTGTGGTTGGGAAATCCCTTACGCAAACCAACTGCGTGGGAGGGTAACTATCTGGAGTTTTCCATTTATTTTTTAGGTCCAGAGTAATTACCCCTACGCAGGGTCGGTTTCTTTGATTATTTCCTCCGATGTTAGTATCCCCAACGGGTGATACATCTGTCTCAGCCCTTTTGGATTGCGTTGGTAGGCGAGATCCTAAGTCTTCCGGCGATCGGAGTGGGTCGCGCCGGTGAGGAAATTCAAGAGCGGATCCACTATGGTTCCATTGTTTAACTCTTTAATTGCTTTTTTAATATTAATTTAATAGTAATCAATCACTATGTTATCACATTAAATATTATTTTTATCATTAAAATAACATTTTTTTACATACCCTTGGTAAAAAAGTTTCGCTTTCAAATTTAATTTTATTAATATTCATATATAAATACAAACAACTTCAACATGGCAAGAACTTGTAATTGTGGTAAAGGATGAGACTTTAGGTTTAGGATTGTCTATTTTATGTTTAATTATTTTTGCATTTGGTTGTTAGGTTTTAGTTGTCCTTTAACACATAAAATTGATAATCATAGTTGTTGACTCTCTTTAGCATGGTGTACTACGTTGTAGGAGTTTAGAAATGGTTTCTATGGTTTGTATGAATTGAACTAATGGCCTTGTAGGCTAAGTTAAGCCTACTTTCCAAAAATAATTTTCAACATTTTCTCATTGACCGAGAAGTGAAGCGTACTTCTCAGTTCCGAGAAGTGCGAGAAACACCTCTCTGACCTAGAAGTGCGCCATTAGCCGTGTGACTGAGAAGTAAACTTACCTTTCAGTCATAGACGATATTTTACTTTTCGGCTCAGCCGAGAAGGCCGGTTACTAGAAAAACTTACCTTTCGGTCCACAACATTTTCCCTACATTTTGCACTATTTGGGTGTCTAAGCTCGAAAAAACAAATAATAGTGTTATTTTGGATGATAAAAATAATATTTAATGTGATACATAGTGATTGATTTTTAAACTTTTAGTATGATTTTTTAGATATATATAGATATGTATGTATATGAACATAAAAAGATAAAAATAAAAAATATGAGTATTTATGATATTTTTTGTAAACTTGATAGGAATAGAGAAAAAGTTTGTATGTTTAGACATAGGAAAAAGTTTGTAGAAAAGTTAAAAAATTTGAGGTTGGATTGTGGGATTTTAACTATTTATATTGTGAAAAAAATTTACAAAATTCTAATTTGATAGTCTAAAAAATGAAAAAAATAAAATCATAAACAAATAAAAGAGTTTTTCCCAAAATGGTCACTCGACTATTTCTTAGTGAATATTAGGCATGCAATAGGTTAACGGACAAAAATGCCCTCCATTTTAAAAAAGAATAGGATGGAATATGTAATCTCTAAAAATCGAGAGAGAACATTTGATGCAATTGAAAGTCGAAATGCAAAATTAAGAATTAGCAATAAAGTCGAGGGACCATTAAAAAAAACTCATATATGTATATATATATATATATATATTATATATATATATATATATATATAAATATATATATATGATAGGGTAGGGTCTAGTGAGAACATGTGCTTAGGTGAGAATGTTGAGAACCACATCATGGTGCATCCATCTATATTTTTAACTGGTCTAATAGATAAGTGTGGCGAACACGTATTTAAATGTGTGCAAACGCGATTTAGTGTGTTTGCACACATTATCTCATATAAGCCATAAAAAGTATTAGATGGAATGCACATGATTTGTCTCTCGTTCCATATTGATTAACATATATATATAAATATATATATAATATATAATATATTTATATATATATAGATACTATATATATATATAATATATATAATATTTTATTTTTTTGAATGCTACTAATCCTAACTCATTATATATTATTTCTCATGCCCAGTTGCTATACTTACAATTTTTTTTTGAATGCTACTAGCTCTATTTAAATGTAGTATCTGTTTATACTTTCTCACCTACTGAAACACAAAAAGCTAATAACGCCTTCACTAAAGCTCGAACTCACAACCTTCCAAATGAATTCAACCCCGGTACTATTAGACCATATAGTGCTGGTAGCTATCTAGCCATTTAATTAGGAAGTGTAGTGTGTACGTGCATTAATTATTTATTTATTTTATTTATTATTTATTTTTTGGGTTTTGGAACCTGACCGTCCAATTCCAAATTATTCAGAACTGAAACAGCCTTTGGCTCCGGTTCTTAATTGGAACCAAAACTGACAATATGGTTCTAATTCCAATTCAGTTTCAACAGTGCATGATTCGGTTCGAATCATTCATAATCATATCTAAGTGTTGGGGGTTGATACATATCCAGATAAACTCCTATCAATGATCCTCAATCTGGCTATCCATCCATTGTTGCGACTCCAAATGCATATGATATTGGAACGCCTACATGTCCCCCTAGCTTCTCAGCGTTGCGTACTAGGGTGGTATCTATTGGAACGCCTACACGTCATTAAAAGCTTGTAAAGATGCATTTTAATTTAGAATTTTAATGATTTTTATAAATTTTTAAAATTAAAAATTTCGTAAAGTTTATTAGTTTTTAAACGTAAAATTCACTAAAATTTTATTAAAATTTATCATTTTGGGAGTCTTTAAACATCTACAATAAGTCATTATTGAATATACCTACTACGTGTGGAGAAGAATTTCAAACCGTACTGAAACGCCACTAATATCGTTTTGTCTTTCTTTTAACACAAGATTACTTAACAACTTTACTTTCCAACCACAAAATTAAAGTATAAACAATAGTAGTTCACCATAATTAGTGCGAAAAGAATCAGATCAAATAATAAATTATATAGGGAATTCAATTGGAACTCTTTTACACGGAATAAAAATGCCCTTATCAAACAAAGATTCAAAACGAAACATTCTATATAAAATTAGGAAATGTCACGCAATGCTTTAGTGGAGCAAGTGGAGAAAACAACGCAGCAAGCATTTGTTTTTGTTTGTCTTAACTCATCCACTCAATTGTTATTACATGGAGCAAGTCACCCAAGATATGGACTCTGATTCAAAAATTATGTGTTATAGTTATTAAGTCATGTATTTGAGATGTTTATTGATCCAATCATAGTCTCACCTTGTCTCCTTTTGTATATATTTGTATATATATCTAGAATCTGTACTCTTAATTATCACTATTAATACATTCAATAACAGTTCTCATCTGTTATCAGCTAGCTAGGGTTTCTTCCAATGGTCGACAAGATCTGTCAATTCCTCTTATGGGTCGTCTTCTAATGCTGTCTCTCTCAACGGTTGCTTCAACCTAACCATCATCTCCACCGCTCATCACTTTATTAGTGTCAAACTGACTTATCAGAACTTCTTATTTAGGAGGGCTCAAGTTGTTCCCTTCTTAAACGGACATGACCTAATGGGTTTCATGGACGGACAAACCCTTGTCCGCTGGCCATCCCATGATCTCGACCGGCGAGGAGGGGGTGCCACCACTGTCGATCCCGCTCGTCCTCCGTGGGTTCGTTAAGGATCAAACGCTTCTTTCTATGTTCATGGTCATCGTTGTCTGGTGAAGTTATGCCTTGGCAATCGGCACCACACCAGCCGTGTAATGGGACTCCGTCAACCTCTACTCTCGCCTCATTGTCTCGATCTCGCTCGTTGAACCTACTCGATGGCAACTCCAGACACTTCAGCAGGGTGATGCCTCCGTTGCCAATTATATCGCCGAGCCAAGGTTCTTATAGAGGACATTACTCTCGTTGGCCGGTATGTTCCACTCGAGGAACAAAATCTATACGTCTTCTAGGGGTTGAGGCCCAAATTCTAGGCTCTTGTCTCATCTCTCATCGTCTAGGGAACACCCGTCACGCTCCATGAGCTCTCAGATCTCCTCGGCCCTGGAGTTGGGCGAGATGGCAAGGCGCGTGCTTAATGCTAGGAAGTGTCTGGGGTTCGAACCCCTTGTTGTTCAACAAATGTTTTTGATTCTTAATCCCCTGTTTGGGTTTTTTTTAAGTCTTTTAAATATATATTACTTTTTTTAAAGTCTTTTTAAATATATATAACTTCTTTGGAATAAGGGTCAAAATAGGCCATCGAACTGTACACGATAAAACATTAGGCCACTGAACTTTAAAAACTAACAATTAGGTCCCTAAACTAATCAAATTTAAACAATTCTTCCCATTTGAAGGTTTTCAACAGGTCAACAAGTCATCCTTTCAAATTAATTATTTTTTAAATTTAAATTTTAAAAATTAATTATTTAAATTAAAAAAAAAAAAAAAAAAAAAAAAAAAAAAAAAAAAAAAAACTGGTTCTGGCCAGAGACGACCATCTCTGGCTGGATTCCAGTTTTTTTTTTTTTAATTTAAAAATAATTACTTTTAATATTTATTTTAAAAAATTAATTTGGGAGATGACCTGTGACCTGTTGGAAACCTTCAAATGGAAAGAATTTTAAAAATTGATTAGTTTAGGGACCTAATTGTTGGTTTTTAGGTTCAGTGGCCTAAATTGTTGTATTGTGTGCAGTTCGAAGACCTATTTGACCTTTATTCCAACTTCTTTTATATTAATAATGAGATGTCTAATTTATAATTGTTTTCTATTTGAATTATTTTTATCAAATTAGTTATGTTTCATATTTTGTTACGAGTATTTTTATAAAGTTTTAATGTGTTTTATTTTTTGCCTAACCAATAATATTTAATTATTTATGACTATTATTAAGTGTTTCATTGTTTTTTAAACTATAATGTTTAGCCCCACTGGAC
>VALG01007814.1:0-11352 GCA_009835305.1 Ipomoea purpurea | reverse complement strand
CAAATACCAATGCTACTGGCATACTAATGTACCACCAGTTACAAGCAACAATTACGTTTTCAGATCTTTATAGATGGCTGTGCAGAAACGCGTCGCGATAACCTAGGCCTGCGCCCCCACTTAGTGGCACATTCGACTACCCACGTTTAGCAACTCCAACCGGAGGCGATAGATTCTAGATATTACAATGAAAGCACTCGTCGTCCATATTTTGTGTTTTCATAACAAACTCCATCGACGTATAAAGTTTTGCGAGTATTTTTAATTAGGCATATATATCGGGGCGAGTTTCTTGAAGGTTAGGATAATATAAACTGCCTAATCGAAGTTATGGATCTATTAGTTCATGAAGTTACTAAGGATGTTCGAGTTACTGAAAAACCTTCACTGGACATATTAATATAAGAAATAGTATCTCTGCTATGAACAAGCACTTTAAGAAATTTTGAATATGGATATATGTTGGTGTATAATATAATGTCTATAGTTATGTATTAGAAATTATGAATAAATGAAATGAAATTATGAATGTGTAGTATATTTAATTTATTAGAATTCGTAATACGTCTCGCTATATCAATGATGGGTAAATGTTTTATAATATAGTTATATTATAATTAATTTTTATGTGATAGTATAGTTATGTAATTCTAGAATATATGCCAGTACTGGCTTTTTAGATACCAAAGAATGAGTACCTGCTCTAAGACGCCTTTCTACGACAGACTTTAGGGCTGCGGCGAGAGGGATTTTCTGTATGTTTTTTAATTTTCCTTTCGTGTTATATATAGCAAATTGACATAGATCATGGCTGTGCAGTTTTTCTCGTTTGACAACCTACGCGTGTAGCCAGGCGACACGGTTGCAACAACATAGAGAGTAATTGAATGATCTAGAATGGTTATTTTATAGTCCTCTTATGTGGGCCTACAATTCCACCCGAGTTTTTAAAAGACAAATTTGGACAAATAAAATATAACATCTTATTTGTTTTTTTATATAATATAAATATTTCATAGCCAACTCAACATTTAATATATTTTAACCTATTCCCTTACAAAATGGGACAGTGATGGGAGTTAAACATCTTTTGTAAATGGATGGTATATAATTTGTAGTTGGTATTTTGCATTTATACCGTTAGTTTGCCTAAATTAATAAGTATATAAAATTGAACCTGATGTATGCATTGCTTAACAGATTAACGAAATGCATATATCTGATCTACTCTATTGTGTATGTATCGATTATATGAATAATCTACTTATAGTATGTGATTAGTTATTCCATTTTTATTCTAACCCCTACTTTGAAATTATATAATTCAAGATATGCAGTGACCTCGAGTACCTGGAGTTTATAATAGCTCCCGCTTTGTGGACCTCGAGCTTTCTTATGCTTTAGACCTTTCCCTTTGTGCAGTATAGTACTAGTGAAGTAAAACTATTGTAACTAAGACTGTCAAAAAGGTGCCTTGCAAAGCGAGCGTCAATACGAAAAAATGGATTGTATACACACTAATATGAGATTTTGTTGCACTTTTTTAGTTCCTCGGAACTTGTTAATAGTTTTGAAAAGGAGAGATGTAAAAATCTGTTGAACAAGATTAAATAGCATCCCGCTACATTTTGAATATTGTAATTTTAGTCAACGACCGTATTGCAGAGAAAAGTTTTTGCAAATGCAATGGAGGATCTTTTATGGATCTGCACACGCGCCAAGCATATATCCTTTTACCAAGGGCTGGTCCCTATCAACCTTTCTGCATAAATAAGCAAAATTATCTAAATAAAAATCAGTCGTGACTAGTAACTAGCTCGAGCATCAGAGTTAAAAAAGTCGTGATCATATTCTGTCAGTGCCATATAAGTGCGGTGGGACCCAAGCAGTTGGAGGTATCAAGTATGATGCGAGACCATATGCCGGGGCGCGCGGTGGAGAACTACGTACCTGGTGGCAAACAAACATCGAGTTGCGCTGAGGTAATCCAAGCCTCCTGAATGACCTCAGCGGTAAGTCGCGTGAGCGAGTTTCATTGGAGAAGGGGTAAACCTTTTCACGCCATTCGGTAGGTATCGGGCAAGATAAGAATCCTATGGTGATATCGCTTCCTAACAGATAACTCATGTCCAAAAACTCAAAAATTCCATCAGATCTGTTCCGGAAAAATGGCAAAAAGATATTCAACTTAAAAAGATTACTGAAAAAAGCTTAACCTTGAGGAGGCGGCACGCCGACAGAGGTGGCCATGATAGTTCCGACACAACGCGAAAAGCTGCACACCAACAAACCCTGGACATCGTTCTTCATTGATCGCATAATTGAAATTTTGTTTTTTACATTTGCATTTGATATATTATAATTGAGTTCTGAAACATGTTTCTTCTACTATAAATATATACAATATATATATATACAATATATAATATATATACTATACCCGATATATATAATATATATAAAAGCAAGCAACTCGGGAGGCTACGTGCAATAGCCACACCTATACAAATAGGAGTAGATTAAGACAACTTTGTAACAACGCAATAGGCCACTCCTCTACAAATAAGTAATATAGCCTGACAACCATACCAAGCTCTGCAAAACGCAATGGGATCACCATCCCCGTACAAAATTAAGCTATGTCACCATAAATTATAAACACTAATGCCAAAAAAAAAAATAAAAAAAATTTATAACCTGTCGTTTTATTATGGGCGAGAAAATGGATGAATCTGAATTGGCTGACAATTTAAGCTGGCCTATTTTATATGTATATAGACACACTAGGATGTTAGATTATATGTTTATTTTTTTTTTTAAAAATAAAAGTATGTGTATTTTGATATACAATTTGTAACATTTATGTATACAATTATGTGTATTTTAGTATAAACTTATGTACATTTTGAACATGAGGATTTTTTTATTTTTTTTTTTATTTTATAATTTCTTTTTTACAGAAAATTAATCGCGAAACACAAGGTAGCGAAATTTTTTTAAAAAAAATAATAAAA
Organism: Ipomoea purpurea; assembly: GCA_009835305.1. Taxonomy (NCBI): domain Eukaryota; kingdom Viridiplantae; phylum Streptophyta; class Magnoliopsida; order Solanales; family Convolvulaceae; genus Ipomoea; species Ipomoea purpurea. The sequence continues at coordinate 8,338 of VALG01007814.1, read as the reverse complement.
TATACCGAAACGACGTCGTTTTGCATTAGGACGGCACAAGCAATGTGGTTCCTGGTGCATGATATAAATTGTCACTTAAATTCAAGTTTGTTCCGTCTTTTTGGTTGGACAAAGATGAGTGTAGGCCCTAATTTTAATGGTAAGTATAATTATTTTAAAATGTAACAACTATAATCAAATCAAATTAAATAACTGATAAATTAGTTCAATGTTTTCACGAGAGTATATCTTCTTATTTAAAACCAATCTTATGAATATATGGGCAGTGAATACATGTTATGTTTTCTAAAAACTGTAAATAGTTTTTTTTATTGTTGAATCAATATATTTTTTTAGGAAAAAGGTGAAATAATGTCAAATTATCATATTTATTTAAGATATCTCAACTATATATACAACATGACATATAAAGATGAATCAATATTCTAAAGATATGTTTGTTGCAAAATTAAGTATATTATATTACAGAACATTCATAAACCTTTCTATTGCAACACACTACATAAAAAAAACATATCATTTTTCTCTACACCTGCGTTTCATTGAACAATTGGGCGTTTTTAATATGATAATCGATAAGATTCAATGCTCGACTTCACAACTACCTAGACCCCCTTGTATCGAACTATGATCTGACTTAAACGAGAGGAATTCAACAAGAACGAATCCAGAGACTTAAATCTTCTATGGTTATCCTCTCTCCTTGTGAGTGTCGTTAACGTCACCTTTACAGTTGTGACCCTTAATAGTAATGTTGTGCCGTGGTACGTCCTGTTCAATGGCGTATGAAAAGGGTATGGTACCCTCTCACTGGCTCTGCTGAGCGTTATAGAGCCCTTCACAGCCCATTCACGATACATATCATACAACACGACACTGGAGCTGACATAGTTCGAGTTGACGCATCGTCCCGAAGCCTAGCTACATCTCCCCGTTCTTGCTGTGGCTGGGGTCGCGTTATAACTGATAGACGGTGAAACTTTGTAGTTTTTTTCGGGATGTCCATGGTCACGGCATGGTTGCCAATGAAAGGGTTTTGTTGGTTTCGAACTGGGCCCAGAACGGTTCCTGTTTATTTTCTATTGTCGAATAGAGAATATTTCTCAGAGTTTATGAATGATGGGCTTGGACGTTCGATCAGAATTTGGTCTTTCAGCTCCGGCAGGTGAATGGTGGAGACCCTATGGAAGTTCCTCTTGGATATGGTATCCTTTCTGGTTCAAGTTCAGTACATTACCTAAGGGGTTCATGTCCATAGAGAGGCGGGACTGAGCGACCGAGCGAAAGTAGTCGACACGACTGCAAACTATGTGGGGGAGTTTTGAGGTTCTAAATCGGGACAAAACGGTAGAGTAGCGTGTCCTTAGACGGAGAACTGTATCATCACAGTTGCGGTCATTTAGCGCGTACGCGGACGAAAGGTGGATGATTAAAGCGCCCTCTTTGTGCAAGAACGCGCATTGAATATATGACACAATCACAGCGCGCCGAGGGCCGCTGAGCTGGGGAGTTTCCCGCATCTAACGCCGATAAACACCACGCCACATAGAGGGGTCCTATATATTCTGTTATGATTCTTTCGAGAGTGGTAGGGAAGTTCAGAGGAACGCCCAATCTACTGTAATACAGGTTCGTCTAGATCCATACAGCTGTCGCGAATTATAAAACTATATGGAGCTGCTAATCGGCTAGAGTAACGGCTGTTGAAGGTGGTGGTTAGGAAAATTGACCAGCCCCAAGGGTGGTCCCCAGAGAACTCCGGGTAAGGCCCGCGAATTAGAGACCATAATGGACTGTGCCAGTTCCTGGAGGAAGCACGGGATGCGCGGAAACGACGGATGCGTTCGAATTAAACTGAATTGGTGTACTTTAAAGTATGTACAATTAGATGAGGGGTGATATGATAGGCTCACAAGTTTTCCGCAAATTAGACAAACGGGAGAGGTGGAGCGGCGAGTGGGGAGAAGAGGGGAGAAGTACAATTCCATATATAAGGAGGTAACCGGTTTGGGTTATTAAGTGTGGGTTTGATTAAGGTAGGAGAGTCATAAATGGGTAAGCATAAATTGATAGTAAAGGAGAAAATAGGGGAGGTGGATTATTATTGAGAAGGGGTACTTAAAAGAAGGGCGATACTGAGTGATTGGGAGGGGAAAGCGCGTTTATAAGTGATGTTAGAGTATCTATGACTTCAATTGATCTCGCTTAGGGTGCGAGGCAGGGCAAGTATCTCATCGTATGTTTTTCTAGTCGGATCGGGAATGCCCAATGGGCTCTCGGATCCAGGCTCTCTATGGATCTGCGCTTCAACCCAATTGATAACCTATCCGATTAGTTGAACTGCCGTGGTGCCGTGTGGAAACCCATTGGCAGTTCGTTCTTTCGGTGGCTTAGTTTGTCCATAAGAAGTCCCCAAGTTATTTTTTTTATGCGAAACAAAAAAACGGAGGCCGATCGTCTTGAACGGGTGAGGAGAAAAGCTTAGGTACGATAGTTGCTTTTGTGGATGCTATGGGAAGAGGGGGGGGGGGGCTCAAGCTGGAGGTTCACGGGTTTCTACGATGAACCTGATCAAAGCCGGAGACGTGAGACTTGGGATCTCTTGAGGTACTTATCTACTCTAAATAACTTGCCTTGGGTTTTGCTGGGTGATCTTAACAATTTACTGTGGGATTGGGAGAAAGAGGGGAGATTGCCGTATCCCAGGTGGCTGCTTAGGGGTTTTGGTGATGCTGTTAGGGAGAGTGGCTTGTCCAATTTTGGGTTTGATGGATGCCAATATACTTGGGAAGAAGGGAAGGGGTACATGCAACTGGGTGAGGGAGAAGCTCGATTGCATTTTGGTCTCGGGCGAATGGAGAGATTTATGGCCATAAGCTAGGGCTACGTCGGTGGAGGGTAGTACGAGTGACCATATGCCGTTACTTTTTGACGGTGGGGGGGGTGGTCCGGTGAGAGTGGTGCGTCGGCCTAGGTTCGAGAATAGTTGGGGAAATAATCCGGAATGCAGGAAGGTCGTGGAATGGGAATGCGATAGATTGCGGGGTTGCACGATTGGGGAGAGATTGAGCGAGTGTGGTCGGGGATTGTGGAACTGGGGTAAGGGGCAGAACAAGGGTGAGGCTGAGGTTATTCGGCGGTGTAAATATGAGATGGGAAGGCTGCGGGGCTTGCGAGATGGGGAGAGTATACGGCAGTTTGGGTTGTCCAACGAAATATATGGGTTGTTTACGAAACCAGAGTGATAAGTTCAGGCAAAGGGCGAAAGAGATGTGGTATAGGGAGGGGGATAGTAATTCCAGATTTTTCCATAATTCTGTGAATACTAGGCGCAGGGGAATCGAATTACGGCCCTAAGCGATGAGGGGGGTGTACTGATAAGGGATGAACGGGAGATGGGGGGGATTATGGTGAGGTATTTCTCTGCTCTGTTCACGGCTGGCGGAGGAGATGTGGGCCAGTTGTTGACTTTTTGGAGAGTAGGGTTGATGGTGCTCAGAATGCTGCACTGTGAGAGAGTCACGGAGGAAGAAGTGAAAGGTTCCTTGTTCGCGATGCATCCGGATAAATCTCCGGGGCCGGATGGCTTATCTCCGGGATTCTTCAGAACTATTGGTCTATTTTAGGCCCTGAGGTAGTTTCCTTTTGCCGCATTTTTATGAATACTGGAAAGATGCCGGAGCGGGTAAATGACACACATATTGTGTTAATACCAAAATGTAAATCCCTTGAGAATATGTCTGAGTTCCGCCTATTTATTATGTAATGTAATTTATAGAATTGTTGCTAAGGTACTGGCCATTCGCCTTCGTGTGTTGCTGGACTCTATTATTGACCCTGCCCAAAGTGCTTTTATTCCGGGGAGGTCGATTGTAGATAATGTGCTTATTGCGTTTGAGTCAGCCCACTGTTTGAAACGTCAACCTGGGGAAAGGAGTGGTTTGGGGCTCTAAAAATCGATATGAGTAAGGTTTATGATCGGGTTGAATGGGGTTTTTTTGTGTAAGTGCTTACGAAGCTGGGTTTTAGGACAAATGGGTGGGGCTAATGAGAGAGTGTGTGACAGTGTGCGCTATTCGGTGTTGGTGGAGGGGAAAGAGTGGGGGCCAGTGGTCCTGGGGAGGGGGCTTAGACAGGGGGATCCGTTGTCACCTTATTTATTTATCTTGGTAGTGTTTTAGTGTTATGTTGAGAGTTCGGGAGGAGGAGGGAATGTTGCATGGGTTAAGGGTACCGAGAGGTGCTCCGGCAATATCCCATCTTTTCTTTGCAGATGACTGCCTGTTTCTCTTTCGGGCAAACAATTTGAAGTCGAGGTACTAGGGGATGTTTTGAGTGATTATGGGAGGGCGAGTGGACCAGGAGGTAAATTTTGATAAATCATCTATAGTGTTTGGACGGAATGTGCATAAGTAGGATAAGGAAGCTGTTTGCGGGAGTTTGGGGATTGGCGAACGGCAGGGACAGGGAAAATACTTGGGGCTGCCTGGATACGTGGGGAGGAAAAAAAAGGAAATATTGGGGTTTGTTCGGGACATGGTTAGGGCTCGGGTTATGAATTGGGGCGGTTTCTTATACTAGAGGGGGTAGGGAGTTGCTTCTAAAGACTGTTTTGCAAAGTATACCAAATTATGCGATGAATGTGTTTCTACTCCCGGTGGGCTTAAGTGATGAACTAGAACGGGTTATGAATTCCTTTTGGTGGGGGTATGAAAGAAGGGAAAGAAGGGGATAAGGTGGAGTAGGTGGAGTGATTTGTGTGTGCCAAAGAAGTATGGGGGTATGGGTTTTAGGAGAGTGCGGGAGATGAACCTTGCTATGTTAGGAAAATAGTGGTGGAACTTCCTTACTAAACCAAATGCTCTAGTTACAAGGGTCTTTAAGGCGAGGTATTTCCCAAAATCCTCTTTTTTACAGTCAAAAAGAGGTTCAAATCCATCATATGTGTGGTCTAGTATTTGGGAAACACAGGGTTGGTGCGAAAGGGGTTAGATGCGGATTGGGAATGGTGAGGGACTAAAGTTTGGGGCGACCTTGGCTTCGGATGAGGGAAATCCTTATGTTACTACCCCGATTCAGGATACTTGGGGGATCCTTGGTGAGTTTTTCTTTGCGTATGTGATGAATGAGTGGGATCATGGGGTGGTAAGAGATATTTTGGAATGAACGGGATGCAAATTCTTTATTGAGTGTACCGTTGTCGGTCTAGGGGGGGGTTGTGATTCACTCTTTTGGATCGGGAGCAAATGGACTGTATTCGGTATGCAGCGCATATAGGCTGGCCTCGGGAGTTGGACAGGGGAAGGGGTGCATGCATGGAGGGGTATATGGCTGATGAGGTGCCACCAAAAGTTAAATGTTTTTTCTGGAATTATGTACGCTTCGGCTTCCCACGAAAGATGCTTTATGATGAAACACGTCCCTTGTGATCTGTTTGTGTCGTTGTGTGGGAAAAGCAAACGATGCACTTCATTCTTTTGCTAATTGTGATTTGCGCATTAAGAGTTGGCGTGTGTTGAATGGGGACTGATATGGTTTATGTTGAGGTCCTGTCTGGGGTTAGATGGAAATTGGGTTTGATACTTTTCTCTTATGAGGACTGAGCATCGTGATGTGGGTGGGCATTTGGAGAGCTAGAATCTATGGCTTTGTTCATCAGAAGAAAACTCAAACAATGGTGTTTGCGCTGTCCTCATCCCAGATTGGCGCGAGATAAGGGAAGTGGAGGAAGATGTTCAAGATTGGGGTGCTAGTATCGGGAGGGCAGATGACTGTTATTGCCGTGGAATGATCCGTGTTACGGTAGTTTTGCAATGGTTATAGAGAAGCGCATGGGTTTTGGAATGGGCTTTTTTACTGGGATGACTCGTTAGGGCGGCTGGAATGTTGCAAAGCATGTTGCCATACAGTTAAAAGAGCGAAAGGCTATAGGGCTAGAGAGCGCTAAGTTGGATAAGAGAAAGGGTGGGAGAGGTAGTTCGTGAAATCGTTGCTCAATAGTCCAACGGCGGTGCGGGTGGCCGGAATTATATCACTTTTGCTTATTGGAACGAGATCGAAAGCTTTTAAGTCAATGCAATGGTACTATTTCTTTTGTTAACGAAAACATTTATGGGTCTCCAGTGTTTACCAGAGAGCCTAAATTGTGTATGGGAGGTCGTGTGGTATTATTGCAATATATCCTCGTTTTGTCTATAATTCCTCTATGTACCAATCCTGGTATCTTGATTAATAAATCTGGTTGTGTTTTGATCAAAAAATGGAAAACAATTGGTGATTAGTTACTATATTCTGTGGGTCTCATAAAATGTCAATATAAAATTTGAGATAAATAAAATATAATAAATATTTGAGAGTATGTATAATATTTCATTCTACAAATCTTATCAGTATGAATGGCCAGTAAGCATTAATTACCTACCGACTAAGCTGCTGGTAATATAAATCATAAATGGCATGGAATAAAGGAAAATGGTCAAATAGACCCTTGAATATAGGCAAAAGAGCTTAAATTAGTTCTTCAATTTTAAAAAGTGCATTAGACTTCAATTGTTATTTTGGTCAAATAAGGCCAATAACGTTTGCCCTGGAATAACCGGTCAAAAAATTTCGGCGACAACAAAATTAAAAAAACAAAAAACAACCTACGGATAAGACGACGAACGCGGGTCGTCTTCTCGGTGAGAGGCGACCAGATCATAGTCACCTTCTCCATTGGAGGAAGACAGTATGGTCGCCTTCTCAACTGTTGAACGCGACAGTCGGTCGTCCTCCAATGGAGAAGTCGACTATCGGTGCCTCTCAGTGGAGAAGAACCGGAACTACCAACTTCCACTAGAGAGGGCGCCAGATCTGGTATGGAGAAGCGGCCAGTCTGTTGCTTCACCACTGGAGAGGACGGCCTGACTGGCGTCCTCTCCAATGGAGATGGAATTGATCTGGTCGCCTTCTCTATCGGAGAAGATGACGAAAGTGTTTCTCGGTAATTTTTTTTAATTTGCTGTCACCGGATTTTTTATCGCGAATATCATCGGAATTTGACATCTTCCTGAATAAATCGAAAACGGAAGAGATGGGGGAAGAAAACACGTACTACTACTTGGTGTATCATTAATGCATAAGCTATTATTCTCAACTATCACACTAATACTTCTTCTTTATACATATATATGACATACACTAATTGACTATGAATGCTTTTGAAATTATAGCACACAACTTTCTCTTCCTAACCTAGGTTAATGATGCATATATAGATTGTTGTTGCAGGTGCAGCACCACTGAAATTACTGATCATTGCATTGTCATAGCTTATCTTTTCTTATAGTTTATTAATTTGTATTTTCTAATTTGGTATTTATTCCCTATTCTATTAGCAAAGAGAATACGAATCTTACATATTGTGAACATAAATTCAGTTTCCATTTCTAATTTATATATTTGTGTTTCATGGGTACAAGACTTTTCAAATATACTATATTATTATATATGGGGGCAAGTACGCAAGCACAAAAAGATGTCATAGAAGATTGGAAAGGAAATGGTAAGACTCGGGAGGAAAAAACGCAAGGCGCCAGCGGTCGTTATCTTGGGGACCGCAATGGGGACATGCCGTTTCTATTAAGTCAAATATAAGGCGCGCTTCACGAAGTAACGGATTGGATTTTTCGGGTGTTAATTACCAACTAAAACTATAGTGTATCTAAACTGAATACTACAACTATATTTAAACTGAAACTTGCTCACGTATTTTATTAATTTCAATGAAACTGCAGTTATATTCAAAACGATATTTAGTTGGGTGAAAGAAACAAGTGTGACTATATAAAATGGAATCTATAACATTTCACATATTTGATGTTATGTGCAATGAATGTAGTACTATCGAAATGCATCTTATATTTGTGTTTTAAGAAACTATATGAAACTCATGTGTACAAAAAGAAACTGAATAACAAAGTTACTTTTTGACGAGCGAACAGGACGGCATTTTTTATCATATAAACAAATGGGCGTTTTGAAGGCAGCCGATACTCTAATTGATTATCAATGCGATGTACAATATCAATTTGCCGGCCAAGGCCATGTTATGCAATTGCAAAGTTCCATATGGACCATATGGGGTTGAAAAGCACAAAGTATTAAAAGGATAGTAGATCATAGTTTGGGGTTATGACAAGGTATAGCATACAAGTAATGTTTTCCTTTCGTAGTCACTTAATTTCTCTCCCATCACATTTAATATCAGATGTTGATCCCATTTAATCATCGGTAGGGATTAGTTCACACTTCTCATGGGAGGTAGTGTTCTCACCTCACACACAGACCCTGACAGGAG
>VALG01007813.1:0-17557 GCA_009835305.1 Ipomoea purpurea | reverse complement strand
GAGAATTGTCCAACGCTCTCGTTCAATGCTACTGCAAAAGCTGATTATGACACATTCAACAAAGACCCCACATAACATTTCAGTAACCATAAGACAATCCAAGCTACACGGGTTACAATAAGAAAGAGCCACAACAGACAGGTATAACGTTATTACAGATCCACTTGGTAAAGATCAAGATATCTCGGGCCTCAAGCCCACATAATAACTTACGGTTGCGTGAGCGTCGGTGTTTGAAGCTACAGGTGTCTAGACAGTTCTGGCAATATCCAACCTTAGACGCACCACTAACAAGATATCGGAAGGCATGGTGTAAAGAACGCTCCAAAAAGAAATAGTCAAGGTACTGGTCGGAGAAGTTCGATATGTCGCGGAAAAGACGGTTGAACCGTCAGCCAAAACGCGTGAAAACCAAGTGTATATAGACATGCTAGGGTAAGGCTTGCCGAATAATATAAGTAAAGTACATCCCATAATGAGAATAGAGAATTCACTTTCTTTTGGGACTTAAATATTTCTCATATTAATAAACCAGTACCACCTTTTTCCCAACTAAGCCTCCATTTTAGAAACCAATTAAGGGAAAACCCAATATAATGATCTGTATAGAGATTTCGTGATGTGATAATGCTAAATAACGTAACTTATTTAGAGATTTATGTGAAAAAGTACTAGTGATTATATGCAAATATTATTTCTAAAAGTAGGTACGCACTATGAAAAAGAAACGAAATATGAAAAGATTGAGGACTGAAAGTGCAAGAGATGTCTCTAATGGTATATCAAAACATTTCCTGAAAAGTGCAAAGATCCAGGTTATATTACTATTTCCGTGCATTATATAAGTGGTGTGCAATTTATGATGCTTAGTGCTTATGACCTTTGTGTGGTTTGTATGGAGCGTTTGTCCGTATTTTATGATGTGGTCTAAATAACAACAAGATTAAACCACCACTCAATGAGCTTCTACAAACTCTAATCGATCTTTACAAAACATACACGGAGGACAACCCCTCCCGATAAAACACGTACACAGAGATTAGTACATACAAATACATCACCAAAAAATTATAAGGGATCAGGAGTGAGGGCGACAATCACACCCACTAAGGTACCCAATTACCGGGGTTGTTGGAGACTAAACATATGATTTTTGCCTGTTAATAACTTTTCATCCGGAAGAAAACAGATCAAGGCAACGGTCTATCTACTAAAGGTCGCCGGGTGACATCAACAAACATATCTCATAGTAGATTCTATATATTGCTTATTGCGTGAACCCAGGGTTCCAAACCTATTGCTCTACCACAACAGCACCACTCAAATAACTTGATAATTCAGTTCCAAGCCTTTTATCCGCTACTTCTCGAGGACCGGCTGAGTTAGCTACAGATCCTAATGTTATATTTCCCTCGTAGAATTTTCTGGCAAACACCATCGCGAATCATCAGTGATGATACTAACAGATCTTTGCATGGTCCTTAACAAAACTCGTACCGGATTTCCTTCTATTAGATTAGACACGATGTATCCTTGTGCTAAAACACTATCACTAGCGAACATGAAATTGCGTCTAATGACAAGTTAAGCCAGAAGAAAAAACATCATGGTAAACCAACAAATCATCTACTTGAACTCTGAACACCTAAGGCCCACAAAGACCATGCCATTTAAGTCACCATCGTCTTTGAAGCCACTAACTCAAACATACGATCCGAAGGTAACCATCACAGAACAGAAATTACTTCGAGGTGGTACTACGTGTTCCATACCACAAAACGAGAAAGCTAATTCCAGGTTAAAGCCCAGGTCAGAACCGCCACACGACAATAAACCACATCCAAAGACAGTAGTTCAGCCGTTCAACGGATCACATACGGAACAACTGTATAGGAAGATCATGACTTCAGTTTTCTTCCCAGGATATTGCGCTTCTACAGCCAATCGACTTCTCTTAGAATAACTCAAATTACCATATTTCATCAACCAACCGGAAAGTACACAACACTACTATCTCACCGTAGCATTTGTGCTTTTTTATAATATCACCAATTGAGACACCTGAGCATTTAACTTAATTTTCAACAGAGGATAATGCAAGAGAAATGCGCGAACCGATAGATCACATCAGTGACACTTTTTTATATTTTTGTCCTTCATACACGTCCATCTACTGAGCGCGAGAGTGCCTGATGCAGCCTCATATAAGTATGACTAATGTTACTTTCTACTAGTACTCGTCCATCTCTTAAATCCGCCTAAAATTGCACTCAAATTTGTCAATAGTCTATAATTAATATAGTAACAATAAGCCTTTACTATTATATTTCTCACAATGTGAATGAATATTTCAATTTTTTATTGGGCCACATAGTACTTTTGGATTCCAATAGATTAGATTTACATGGCACCAAAAACCCTACAGTTTTAGGACAAATAATTGCTCGATTTATGATTTGCTCATTAGCAATTATTCACTGTTTGACTTAGAGCATAAGATGGCCATTACTAATTCAAGAAGTTTACATCAGAAACGACAATATCCAATAAATAGAACATTGCGGGTGAAATGTCAAGTAGGACCAAAATCTGGCAAGCCAATAAATCACGGTATCAAATAGTTCTCACCATCATCATACAATCTAACTATCGTGTACTTATATTTATTCATCCTCTATTGCACAGAGGCGGGTTCTTCCATATAATTTCTCGGAAGAATGTTTTCCTTGCCAAGAACCGTGGTTTCCGTCCGCCTTGATGCTCGTAATTGATAAAAGTCCTTCCCAGTCCAAGGCACATATGAACTTTGCCATTGAATTTTCAGACGGGGTGATGGCATTAAGGGCATTATTGCTGCGGAAGTCTTGAGCCTCACTGTTCCCACGACCGCGTCCGACCGCGGGACACACTTGTACCTACCAAACAAATATCTCTACGGGGTGATATTTTCTTCTCAAATCAAAAACAAACAACCCGGAGAGAGACATGCCTAAAATCCCCCACCCTAAGGTTTGTTATATACTAACAATATTTGACATTGAATCTATATGGAAAATGCCAAGTGTCATCCTCGCACATAAGTGTTAACCCTATAAAAACATAGCTCCTTGAAGAGCTTTTATGATTCGCCATTTCAAGACAAATGCATTAAAGCCTCACAATTTTCCTATGCAATTTGCATCAATAAGTTTTTTGACCACATTACAAGCCTTTTAATAATCAAGATAACACAAATATAATTAAAGGCTTCACCCGTCAAGACGCAAATTGAAGTTTTATTAAACTGATGTGAGCCAAATTTTAGGAAATGTCAATTTCGGTTCTTGTATCCTACGTGAGGCTTTGTCTCTATTGGATAAAGAAGCCAATTTGGGGAGAGAGGTACTTCACTTTTACATCTGTGTTCAATACTGAAGCTCATTTACATTGAGGGGCAGTTAACTTGAGCGAAACTCGGGTTTGTATCTTCACTAGCCCGACTTCAAGATCTTAAACCAGAATCACATCGATTTCAATGTATTCTCACTAAACTTTTAAAAAAAAAGAACCGACGTAACGATAAGAATCAATCAATCAGCAAGTATGGATCCCTTAATCATTATATACCAAACATATATAAAAGGGCATATTGAGTGCCCAGATAGTAAGAAGTGATGTGAAAAATGGTTATGATTCTGGGGATAGCAAATCTTGAGGAAATCAGAAAATTGTGCGTGAATTGTATGAGAATAAATGAGAAAAGAAAATCAGCAATTATTTTGAGGTTGAACTACTCTAAAATGAAAGAAGGGAAGTTCTTGAATAAAGATGAGGCAAAAGACTATAACCCTTTAGCGGAGGAATTAAACTATCACTTCTTCTTAGAGAGAGAAGGTAAGTCAATCTAAGTTTTCTAAAGGAAACCTCTAAATAGAGTGAATTTGGATAGTTAAGTAATTCTTGTTCTAAGTTTGAAGGATATTACTAGAAGGTGTCTGAATTGCGATTTGTGGAAACTTCATATCTGAAATCCTCTTATTTACTTAACCCCCTCTAAATTTGTGTAAAGCGATTACTAATTCGTAACTTTACCTCTATCAGCTCAAGGTACAAAATAACTTATACACGGCTGACCACGTCAAATACTAGCCTTGATGAGACCCTATATTAAAGAACGCGATCTATTTACGAGAAACTTGATGAAAGTCCCTAATGGAATTTCTTGTCATGCCCATGACTCTTGTAGTGGGTGGATTGAAGAATGTTCCTTAATAAAAGGCCTAAAATAGTTGGTAAAATATGAATAGTACATCAATTATATCCTAATAAGGAGAATTTTAGAATCCTGATGTTAGTGATATATGCGTGTAAGTCCACTATCCATATCAATCCACACTGAAGTGATATGTAATGATGATCCCCTTTTTCTACATGTTGAGAGAGTGTCATTTACCTATCCCTAATGAACTATGTGTATGAAGCGTAATTATAAATTACAACGTCGATCAAGATAAACGAACATTGGCGTCATACATAGCGGAATTGGCGCCTTCAAAAACACCATGGTTATAGCAAAAATCTATGAGCAGTATCAGGCTACGAGTTAGTTTATCTAAAAATGTGATGGCTTAACACCAGCTATATCACCATATAGCGAACTAAAACTTAGCAACACGAGAGAAGATATAATCATCAGATTAAAACTGGGAGTACGCAGGCATAAATCCATTAACGGTGCGTGTGATTGGTTTTAAATGCAGACTTACCAATCTCGCATCTGATCCAAGATGTAAACGGTGGGTAAGGACTGTTCGCTAAATTCGCAAAGCGTGAGTTACAATCTTGCAAAGTGAATTTACATTGCCTTATGGCCCAAGAAACAGAAGCAAACATCAATATGTTCCTCTAATACGTGGGGGTAATCATAGGCAACACTGAAGCAAAACAAAGTATTATACAATTCCTAGACTACCGGCCACTTAATACATCGCACTCTTCTAGGACATACATTTTTAAAATATACCAACCTTTGAGAACATCAAATTATACATTCACATTTATGTGTTAACAATACTCGGATTTTCAGAATAATTAGTTCCTAAATTAATTATGAGCTTTATACACAACTACCAAAATGACCTGTCTTTATAGAGAATATCAATTACATATCAAAAAATAAAATATATTATAATTAACATAAAATCAATTTCGAACGGAAACATATATAATATAAAACACAATACAATTATATATATACTTTAAAAAAAAAAAACGTATACAACTAACAAATATAACAAATATAATTATAATAATATGTAATAAACAGAGAGTGAGATACTAACATACTCAAAATATCATATATCCACTGGTTCTGTGTTTGGCAGTTATAGACCACAACCAACGACAACAAATACTACAACTGTGCAAATCACTCACAATCCCATAGTAATACCACAACCAATAATTGAACAACAAGAATAAAACATTAAATTTATTTAGTAACAAATTCCAGGCACACATGCCTTGGTAGGGGTCACAAATTTTTGCCTATGGGGCGCACTCTACACATTTTTGTTAGACATGACAAAACATATCATCGTCACATAGAGAGAACATACCACCACTCTCTGGCTTACGACGACAGAGTCCCTCTTGTTCGACTTCGAGCTTTCACACGACCACAGTGTAGAAGCATCATTCTGGCTTCTGCGCAGTTCTCAAACGGTATTACATACGAACACCCCCATTGCCTTTTTATAAGGATAAGTTCCGAGACCTTTTACCGGTTAAATCTCAATCAGGTACCTGTTGGGCTTAATTTCACTCCAGTTGAGATAGCTTTATCAATGTTATCCCACCGGGAATCGCCATTCCCACCATCAACAAGGAAGATTTCCCCAACAAAACCATCCGGATTTTCATAATAACAACAGGTAGGGCATATTGTAACACACTGGGCAACACTGCCGCTATATACTCCACATGTTCATCGTCCCCCAATTCAATCGTGACATAATTAAGCTACAAAGTGGCCACAGCTTCAACCATATGTCTCCACTGCCACATCCATACCACCACGAGGACGCTAATGCATATTAAATTTGGTTCGTATTCTATGCTAGATGTTGGTTTTTCACATAGTCGCACCTTAAATGCTGTGCAATCCAGGTAAAGCCACACACCTCGCAGAGTCATCTAGCCATTCAAATTGCTTGAAATCAAATCTAACGGATCCATACAACGTATGTATGATAATCAATACTCAATTCAAAGGAATGCCACAACCTCATTATCTGAAGAATCACACCCAACTATGATTATCATCATGTTTATTATTCGAAGGTACAAGACAACTCAACATTAGAAAGAGTGACAAAACAATCAACATCACCAAGACTACATAAAAACACATACAATCTTATGGAAATAAAGCTATGTAAAACTATACCAACTCATTATTTAATTTCAAATCAGTAATGAGAACTTCAAGATGAATGGTCCCTCAAGCACGACTCCAAATCACTATGGTACATTCATATGACGTGATACCCATACTTTAACTTATTGAACATACAATTGTAGTCACTATAAGCAACTGCCTATACAATGACACCAAAGCCTTAGCGTAGAATTAACTCGTTATGTCGCATTACAATTATTGTTCTACCTGAATATCAAAACATTTTCAGAAGATAGGCCACCAAACATGATCAGTGGGCTTTTATCCTACTATAGTATACCAAGACTGTCTAGCCATAAAGACCAATTATACGGGTATAACATAAGGTCGCTTCGGTTATACAATTACTTGTGACATGCTTACTTCTTAACACGTGTAGAATTTTTTCTATAAGTGCAATACCGCGGATGGTGTCTCTATGTGCTTGTGTGTCGTCAATGTGAATTACGCAAGGGTTGTCTGATGCCTTCTCACCGACGATTGGTTTCATTCACCGCCCGCTGGCGCACACCTTACGCCAGACTATGCACTGGTAACCAAGCGGTTAGGTAAGTCTAATAGCCCGCGCGGTTGGTTTGTTCTTGCCAGACCGACCTTGCCGTATGTCCGGCCTTGATCGGGGGGGTAAACATTTTGTTAACGCCGCGCGAAACTCTCGACTGCTGCTGCGGTGAGACCTCTATATTCTCCGTCCACCAACACATACAACATAGACAGAGTGACAGATGACCAATAGACAATTAGATCGCAAATTAACTAACAACAGAAAAGATCAAAGATTTAAACATGGAAAACAACCATAACTCCTAGAGCATTGGATGATGTACATTTCAACGAGGTATCGCTACATAAATCGACGAACTTAATCACTTTTGCATTATATAGCTACTGATCTGACATGTTGTGCATCGAAGTCGAAATAAGATACCGTTGCATATAACCCCCTCACGGATTTTGCATATCTCAAAGACAAAGTAGACAAATGGTTCCCAAATAATATTCAACATATAGAAAAGGTTTTTTGGGGTTAAGAAATAAGTTTATTCGAGATATATAGGCATTTTTTGTTCATATGCCGCTTCTATCGTCTTGTTGACCATCAGTTTAAAGAATTCTGTTTCACTTCTAAATTTAAATCTCCTTCAACTAGGTCCCTTTACAAGCTAACTTCTTTCCTTAACCCTACTTCTCTATAAGTAATCAAACAAAAATCATAAGAGCCTACAATTTAAGAAAAAGTACATCTAATTAAAACTCCGAACATTAATAAAACAATAAATGGATCTTATCGCATGCGTACCCTTAAACTAATTAAACACTGAGTCCCAAATATGGGTGATACTCAGTAGGTGAGAATTCCGTAGAATCAATAACTCTTTCCCGCAATCTTGGCAACGGTCTCCAACTAGCTGGAGAATAAGCTAACACTTCTTTAGTGAGTAGAAGTGGTTTAGAGCTATATTTCTTAAGATATTGGAGACGGATATACGACAAGACTCAGAAAAAGCTCTACTAAGGGTAGGTTCATCAAATACTAACTCTTGTGATAAGGTCAAGAAACACTAAAGAAAAAATTTCAGCCATTAACCTTATCTCATATCTATAAAAAACTTGCTTACTACATCTCTTCCTGAGAAAAGTAGGTAGGGAAGTCGAACATAGGTAATGCTCCCACTGCCCCAAAGACCTCTACACAGTAGCAACACCAACTATCTATCAGAGTTTCTCATAGGTCAAAAAGTATAAGAAGAGAATCAGCGGAATATCCAATACCAGAAAAGAAAGCAAGCAAACGTGGGAAAAGAACCAAAATCAAAACAGCAAGACAACGAAACAACAGTAACAACATAAAAAAAACAAAACAAAAATAAGATAAACACAATCAAAAAGAAAATAAATAAAAAAAAAAAAAAAAAAAAAAAAACAGACCATTACCATAAGGCAATAACTATCAATATCAGCAGGCCCGCCCACTTACAAAATACAAGAAGGCATTCTCAAAGCCTATCCGTAGCGAACGATCTACAGGGACAACAGACCAAACAGAAAGCTCGTCAACCAATTTGGTAATGTCGGAAAACTTCGATCCGCGAACGTAAGGGCGTTTAACGGACGTAGGACATAACTGCGTGAGAGAACGGGGAAGTACTATCTGAAGTTCCACGTACAGTGGATACAGACACAAGGGTTCGAGTACCTTCACGCAATATAAAATCAACGATGATCTTTAAACATCACAACACAAAGAAAAAGAAGGTTCTGACAATGTCGGAACTCTCAGAAAACATGCTATAACTTTGAAGGATATTCTGTATGTTCGCGAAAATAAAGATTAAAAGACGACGTGAAGTTTAAGTGGGATCAGTAAGGCCCTCTAACCTAAAATCCGACAAATATAACCGTTCCCAAGTGGATCGTCAACAAGTGGTTTTTAACTAATGTTGACCTCGTGTAATTAGAAGTCCGCTTCGCGCGCTCATTAACCGTTAACTCTCAATGGAATGACTAAATAAATACAGCCTATTAAAAAAAAACACACCATCCACGCTCATGAAAAAGACAATGGTCTACCTCACAAACCACCCATCAGGATCATAAGACCTTAAGTATATCGATCCATGCACTCAACTAAGAAAACCAAGCTAAAGTAATAGGATAATACTACATAGTAAGCAAATCCTAACAAAATGAGGGAAATGGAGGGCATCAATAAAAATTACGTGCAACTCCTAGTACACACCACTAACTTCGTCCTCACTGCTCTGCACATCAAAATCAACCAAAAATAAACGCTTCCTCACCAAGCAATGACTTCCTTTGCCATACCCTTCTACATGACAAGGCAAACTTCAGCATCCCGGCTCCAAGTAGCGCTCTATATGCTCAACCACTAAGAATTAATGACGAAGATAAATATCATCACAATAAGAAGAAATACAAATAAAAACCGCTTACCTGGAGTCACACCAACACACCTCACACCAGAGGAACAATGCACCAGGCAACCTGAGAGCCTAAGACCATTCTCACAGATCAAATCTACCTATACCACATCACCCTATAGCAACCTTCCAAGAGGGCTACTTTGCTCTATTACTCCACCAAAACATAATCGGAAATCCACCACACGCTACATGGTGAGGATCTAGACCAGCAAAGTGAGTGCGCACATGCGCCTGAAAGACCGGTTGACACTCTTGAAACACAACTTTGGCAGCACCGGAATTCCACATCCGATACATAACATACAGATTCCTTCTGAAACTCAAAAGACCCCGTGACCGCTGTAAGCACTTGAACAGATCTTCCCGCTCAGTAGACGCTTTATTCCATCAGAGCCGTATTTCGCTTTGATCACCAGTCAATGCATATTCAGAGGAGAGGCTACGTAGATAATTAGATCCACATACCCTCACCACAAACGCCTCTCAACATTGCAACACTGGATGGAAACCATCTGACAACCAAAAGAACAAAACATCAAATGCAAGGACACACCACATACACAAATAACAAAAACACCTATGACACCCGACATACATACAAGAACCCACCGCACTAACGGCCTGCTGCACCACATTAAGAAAAACACAACAGAGCATGAGAACACACTCGAGATAAGATCCACAGCAATGATTATGCAACATAACATACCTACACCCCATCTAACTAGCCAGCCAAATAAGCATTAACATCCAATCAAAAATACCATAGAAACCACATTCTTGGCACCCTGAGACAGTAACCCTTATACATTCGTGCTGCATCCCACCACACAACACGTGCACGACCATTAACACAAATAATGCAACATATGCCATAAGCCAAAGAATTTCCTCACGTGCCTACTAGAGCGCAGCCAACCACGGCGGTCTCTAGCACCCCCACATACAACCGAATATCACCCTGCCAGCCTGATCCATCCTTCAACACACAGGGTCTCCTCCCTCTTTCACATAGAAAAGACTTGGCGATTAATTAATCCACCTTCCCTCCGATAATAGTGCGCTACCTCACTATCACGGAATTTTGCGAAACAAACATGCCAGGCGGATGGAAAGTGTGTTCGTCAAGGAAGGTTAGACGTTCCCAAACACTGTTCGAAATCGTTCTGCAATCAGTTCTGCGGCTAAATTGTTTTGCCTGTCGGAGTCATCTTGGCTTCGTGGTTTTACCACATCTGAGATATTCGTAATGCTCCGATACCCTAAGAGCCATCTTTCTGAGCCTAAACGGACATTTTAAAATATCAGGTAGAGAGAAACATTCTGCTCTGATCAAGTTACTGTCTCTATAGATTGAATCTGCCTACTTCTTTAACTTATGAAATCTGCTCACAAATAAGCACTCCAATACCCCACCAATCACACCACACCCCTAACCCCATTCACCCCGGCAGCAACAAAACACAGGAACAACCAATACCCAACTACAGAAAATCCCACAATCAGGCAATTCTGTGGAAAAAAAAAAAAAAAAAAAAAAAAAAAAAAAAAAAAAAACCAAAATCAGCTTCAAACCCCATAGAATACATGCATCGAGATTTAAGACACCCAAAGAACTAAAATCATAACCATAAAACTCAAAAATGGAAGAAATCAACAAATCAACAAAAAGACACCAAAGCCAAATCCGAAACCCTAAACCAAATCCGAATACATACGGACCAAATACAATCATTAACGCAAAATACTGAAAAAATCGAAGGAAACAACAATGATAAAACTCAAAACCCAACAAACACCCAAAAACGAAAAACCCTAGTCCCCAAATCCCAATTACACCAGTACCACCACTATTGACCCGCAAAAACAAAAACACACACAACAAACAATTAACTCACCCGAGAAAACGGAAAACAAAAAAAAAAAAAAACCAAGAAACTAAAAATACTTCGCCGACGCGTTTCGGTTGGCCCCGCTTGTTTCGAAGGTGCCGCGGTCCCCCACAGACCGACATCTTCTATAGTGTAAAGTGTAAAACTTTGGAGGAATCCGCACGAAGCCGCAATGCCCGGAGGTGTTCGCCAACGCACCGGAGGAGCACGAAACGAAGAGGATGGATGCCCTGTCCGAGAAACCGAGCGCGTGTGATGAGTCAAAACGTGCAGTCATGGAGGAATATTATAAACATTAAGGTCCTCCGCGCGAAATGCAATAAAATACCCTAGCAATATAAAAAACCCTCCTCTTACCATGAAAACAACCCCCAAACGCGTAAAGCCCATAAAATAATCTGGACCAGTCCAACACTCCAATCTACGTCTCATAATTGTCCACACATTTATTATCCTTAGCAGTTGTTTTCACATGACCTAATCCATATATATATATATATAATATATATATAATATATTATATGTATTATATACTATATATATAATATATATATATATATATATATTAGGTTTGTCCCTGGTTAAGGCTCGGTGTGTTGTGCGGTTTTATCTAGGCATTCATCCTCGTTTAAAATCACGTTCAAGATTAACCGAAAATTTTAAAAAATGCGGTGGCAATTTTTGTAATTTTTGAATCTAGTCAAAATTAAATGTGAGCGGTTCTATGATTTATTGTGCGTGAGTTTTTGTATAATAAGATGGTGAGTCATGTGCATAGGTACGTGAGTTTTGTGCTTAATGTGCGTGGGTTGTGCCTTAATGTTGAGTTAGTCTTGGTAAAAAACTTAAAGTGGGGGATTTATGGTTTAAAGATGCGGAGATTTGTTCCTTAATGTAGTGGGGTTTGTGCTTAATTTTGCGTAGGGTTTTGTGCTTAATGTGTGGTGGAGGTTAGTGGATATATGGTCAGTAAATTGTTGAACTAAAAGTTTGGAGTTAATACTTAAAGTGGTGGATTTTGTGCTTAATGTGCGCGTGAGATTGTGCCTAATGGGCGTGGGTTTTGTACTTAATGTCGTGGAGTTTGTGCTTTAATGATCATAGTTGTTGAAACTAGAGACTGTGAGTTAATACTTTAAATGCGTGGATTTTGGTGCTTAATGTGGCGTGGGGATTGTGTTTAATGTGCCATAGTTTTGTACTAATGTGCGTGAGTTTTGTGCTTAGATCCCTAACATTAAAGGTGGTGTGGCTTTCTTCCAGACACGCGTTTTTTTTCATTGATTTGAGCCATTGATCTAGATTTGATCAATGACTCAAATTAACCGCACAACCACCGAGAAGCTATACCCGCACATGAACCCTTTATATATATATATATATATATATATATATATATAGTGAAAGGTTTCAGTGCGGTTGTGCGATTGATTAATGTCTGTGGCTTTGTACTTAATGTGCGTGAGTTTTGTACTTATTGTGCCTGAGTGTGTAATGTTAATGTGCGTGAGTTTTGTATTTAATGTGTCTGAGTCTTGGTTTAATGTGCTTGAGATTTGTACTTAATGTGCGTGTGTAATGTTAATGTGCTCATGTTGCTCCTGTACATATACGTCTTCGTCTTCGTCTTCTCTTCCTCTCTTTTCCTTAATCCTCTCTTCCTCTCTCTCTTCTTCTTCATATACGTCTTCATCTTCTCTTCTTATTCCCTTAATCTCTCTTCCCTCTCTCTGTTCTTCATCAATACGTCTTCGTCTTCTCTTCCTATTTACTTAATCCTCTCTTTCCCTCTCTCTGTTCTTCATCATATACGTCTTCATCTTCGTACGACTTTTGTGTTTAATGTGAGTGTGTTTGTGTCTGAATGTATTTTGTTTATAGTTTCTTGTGCGATTGTGTTAAAAATCACGCACATTAAGCACAAACCTCTCACACATTAAGTTCAATACTCAGGCACATTAAGTACAAACTCATGCACATTAACAACCGCACAAACCGCAGGGCCACAAATGCACTGATCCCTTCCCCCCCCTCTTCTCTCTCTCTCTCTCTCTCTTCTCTAATATATTATATATATATATATTATAATAATATAACTATTTTGTTATATGAGTAATTTATTTTATCTATCGCTTGTTTTGTTGTCAGCGGTTAGCGGTAGCGGATTGTATTAGCGGTTATCAGATAGTAGATTCTATTAGCAGATTTGACCATCGGGAGAAAAGAGAGATTGGAAGCACCCACAATTGCATTTAAATATTGCACCTTCGGAGATGACATATTGGTTAAGGTATTTTATCTTGATTGCTTGTTCTTATATTGTAAATGTAACTATCTCATGTGAATGAGTATATGTCACTTACCTTATTTTGGTTGGAACTATGGGAATAATTCATCCCTTGTGTATTCAATCTTTCACACTTGTTTAAAATCAATTAAATATTTCACGTTAAGTTGACAATATGTGATTAACATTTGAACTCAAAAATCACACTCTTCACTATCTTGCATTTCCCAATTTGCTTGCAAGGATAAACATTTAAAACATCATATTTGCTTATTTGATCGTAAGTTAACTATCCCGTCGTTAAATTATTATTAGTTCCTCGTTGAATAAGATTAGTAAGCGTAGTGCTTATACGCCTACTTACCAGTGGTCTCCGATACAATGGTATACTCCTATTTGTTGTCGTATTGTGTTGCTACACGTAAATTCAATTAAATCATACCAAGCTTATACATTTTCCTTAGTTTAAGTTTTTACAAGTATATCCCTAAATTTTGCATCTCTTTTTCACACGGTGAATAGTATTCAAACTTGTTAACATAATTACTTCAAGCAACTGTTGTACATATTTCATGTTAACTAAAGATGATATGTGCTAGAGTGTAGTGCAACAAAGTGAAGTGGAACCAGGGGGGACGATATAGGAAATTTGTTGAGTGGGTGTGGAGTGTGTGGGGTAGTTCCCCACAGTATGGTACATAGATAATTTGTAAATGTGCCGTTAGAGTTGTCTATAAATATGATGCTTGTAACTTTTGATGTTTT
This sequence comes from Ipomoea purpurea, assembly GCA_009835305.1. Taxonomy (NCBI): domain Eukaryota; kingdom Viridiplantae; phylum Streptophyta; class Magnoliopsida; order Solanales; family Convolvulaceae; genus Ipomoea; species Ipomoea purpurea. The sequence goes on along the minus strand of VALG01007813.1, from coordinate 3,229 downwards.
TCATCACAATTAATAAAATATATCATTCACTCCTATTGACATAGACTCTTGATTGAACCACGTAACTCCTTTGTTTTTATTCCTCTATTCTAGATCTCTCTATCATGTTTTTCTCAACACAACCATTGCCACTAAAGTGTTACAAAAAATAACAATGAAATAAGCTATAAAAATATTACAGTTAACATATCTCTTTAATAAAAATTTCCTCTATAGAACAAAAAGATATACATGTTCACCTTCAATATTATTTATTTCATATAATATAATATTTATAAGAAATTAATTTAATCATAAATTAATTTTAAATATGTCCAAATATCCTTACTATTATTATTAGGTAATAAGGGAAACTCACAACCATACTCAATAGGGTAAACCAACTTAAGTTACGCATAGTTGACCCTAGGACTGTTAAGTGGGCCAAAGCCGCAGGCTAGCCTGCACCCGCCTCGCGGTGAGGCCGAGTTAGGCAACAGAAAGTATGCCCAAAATGTGCCTAAAGAGCTTGGCCCGCTACGACCCACAACCTGCACGGGGGCGCAGGCCAACCCACGGGCTAGACTCTTTTTTTTTTTTTTTTAAAGTGAGTTAAGTTGCTAGTTAGGGATTTATAGATTTACAGTAGCACGCACCCGCCCCATGGTTAGGCAAGTTAGGGCGACAGAAAAGTATGCCCATGAAAATGCGGGCCTAACAAGTCTGGCCCCGCTGCAACCCACAACCCGCACAGGTGCAAATTATGTTGTGAGCACGTGCCACCTTGCAAGGTGGGCACGTTCCATATCCATAATTTTTATACTGTAGATTCATAATTTCAATACTGTAGATCCATAATTTATGTACTGTAGATTCATAAAATTTATACTTTAGATTCCAATTACACTACATCTAATTTCACTTACCTCCACAAATTTCCCAGCCTGCAGGCGTCAGGTTCACTCTACACTCGTTGGCTTCAACCCTCCACGGGCTATGTTGATGGTTCTGTCCAAGAACCACCCAAATTTGCTGATTCGGCTCAACCGCCGCAAACCCAGATTATTTACTTTGGTTTCGTCAGGACCAAATCATCGTCAGTGCACTCTTAGGGAGTTGTTCTGACTCAATCCAACCCTCGTGTCTTCGGCTTCAACAGCCTATGACGCTTGGCAACGCCTAGCCACTACTTACGCTAGTGCGTCTCGAGGGTGAATAATTTCTCTCAAAGCCAAGCTCACTCAAAATCCGAGAGGTGATCGTAGATTACCGTATTTTTGAATGACATGTGATCCATCGTTGATGAACTCGCGTTGGCGCAGTCCCTGGTCTCTGATGAAGACCTGATCATGTACATTCTCACGCAGCTCGGGAGAAATATAATTCAATCATCTCCGTTGTTCGCGTTCGAGAAAAGCCTATTTCCTTGGCGGAACTAGTTGATGTTTTAACTGATCATGAACGTTAGTTGCGAGCCGATGACCGAGCACGCCGAACCGTGTTGGCTGCTACCAACGTCACTCACTGAAACACTCCAACAATCTGCTTCCGACCGAAGGTTTCATCAAACCAAATATAACAACGACGCTAAGAGCTCGCACCGTGAGGGAAATCACGGCGAGCTAAATGTCATTTGCGAATTCTGCAAATTTACTAGCCATGTACCACGAGTCTACCGCAAATTAGCCAGAGTTTTATAAGAAAATAATGTTCTTCCTGTGCAGGTGACACCGCTCCTTCCGTCTCCTATGGTGAACTCTACGGTCGACTCATCTTCACGGTGGCTTTCGACAGTGGAACTTCCCATCATGTCACTCCTACTACTGCTCCTTTGCGGCCATTCTCCGAGTACAATGGTCCAAACCAAATACGCTTGGGTGATGGTAACTCTTTATGCATATATCTCACGTTGGTTACACCACGATTCCCACTTCCTCTTCTGGCCTTACTCTAGAAAATGTCTTGCACGTATCACAGCTACACAAAAGTTTAGTTTCTGTTTCACAACTCCGCAAATCTAACTGTGTGTCTATTGAGTTCTTTGAGTCTTCATTTTGTCGTAAAGGATCTTCAAATCGGGATGGTGTTGGTACGGGGCCGAACGTCAATGATGTGTACTAAAATACTCTCTCTTATGAGCCTCAAATGAGTGTCACGCACCTGGCGTCTATGTCTGAATGGCAACCACCTGCTGGGACATCCATCAAACAAGGTGTTCCAACTCGTGTTGCAACACTGAAAAATTCCAGTTTTTGCCGCCTCTCTACATCAGTTTCGCTGTTGGTCTTGCAGTGTACACAGGAGTCACAAGTTTCCGTTTTCCAAGAGCACTCTCGTTAGCACAAAACCCTTACAATTACTTTACACTGATGTATGGGGAACGACGGACAAGTCTGTTGATGGTTTTCTTTATTATGTTGTCTTGTTGATCACTTTTCTAAATATGTCTGGTTGTATCCCTTAAAGCACAAGTCAGATGTGTTTACCATATTTCCTCAGTTCAAAAAGTTAGTCGAGAAGTTTTTTGGGCTGCCCATTGTCTCCATTTACTTAGAAAATGGGGATGAGTTCATCAAACTAGTTGCTTTGTTTAATGCCCATGGTATTTCGCACTTCACCACCCTACCTCACACTCCCGAGCACAATGGGGTGGCTGAACAGCGACACTGGCATATCGTCGAAACAGGTATGTCACTCCTTCATTCTGCTTCCTTGTCAACCTCGTATTTGGTCATATGCCTTTCTCACAACTATATATGTAACACCCCCGAAATTTTTTAAACTTTTGAAACTTATATAATAAAGGTAAATTCTCATTAAATCCCAAACATAACATCAGAGTACGGGGTGCTATGCCACACCTGAGCTAGAGAATTTAGGTGCACAGGCTAACTAACTGAAATCCTCAATAATGTCGCTACTAAGCATGGCACGCAGGCCGAAATGGAAACTATCTAGTCTACCGCTCGGATCTCTAAGCGCGCTTCCAGTGTCTACTCATCTGTACCTGAAAGCCAAAATATCTGTTCAGCAGAAGATGCTGGTAACCCACTCCAACGCGTTGAAATACATATAAGGTATATATATATATATATATATTATATATAGTTATATATAATATTATAATAATAATATAAATATTATATAATATATATATATATAAGGAAAACATTTTGAAGCATGAAGAATAATACCTAGCAAACTCTAGCTTAAAACCGGATAGCTCGCCAAAAAGATTAACACGGTTCCA
>VALG01007812.1:0-12503 GCA_009835305.1 Ipomoea purpurea | reverse complement strand
TCAAAAATAATGCAAGTAAGATTTAAAATGCGTACGAGAAACTCAGCAGACACAGGTGTTGGTTGAAGAAGCCCCTCATTCAAATCTTTCAATGCAAGATCAGCTAATTCTTGAAACTTTTCCATTGCCTTTTCTAGTGATACACCATATTCCTTCATGTAGCATTCAATACCAGTTGCAACTTGCTCTCTCTCTTTTTCTCCCTATTAAAATATATCGAATACTTTCTCATCAGCAGACTTCAACGTATAGCAAGATAATTGTGGACAACAAATAGTAAAGCGGGAAGTAACAAATGCATTTCTTAGGTATCCAGCAAATGTAGGGCTTATGTCCTTCTTCATTAGCAAACCATTTGGCTTCAATAAAGTAGCATCTAACAAGTTCCTTCATCTATTAGAAAACAGATAGGTTTGATCAGAGTAACCAATATAATGCAAACTAAAATATCCAAATCAATCATCATAAATTATACTATACGTACCTGCTCCCTTTCATGTTGAACGGCATATGATCTTTCTTCCTTTGAAAGATCCTTTTCATCGCTGTCAAAAAGGTCTAACATAGCTTTATAGCTAATTTTCATATAGTCTGGCAAGTGATTCATTTCGTTAATGTCCCACCTGAAAATTAAAGATGTATAATTAATTCCAGCCTAGACAGCATTTCAAAATAATAAATACAATATAATATAATATAATAAATAACCTTTGTATGACATTTTGTGTAGACCTCTAATTCTTCTACGGTACCATAAGCATCAAACGTGTCATCCACGGAGATCACCCGGGCAGCGGTTGCAAGCGGGCAGGCGGCTACCCGCTTGCCTGCGATGATCTTCGGGCAGCTGGTTAGGGTGGTGGGTCCCCGACCGACTACCTCCCCAGCTGACTCTTTTATCACAAATTCGTCCCGTGGATCGTTGTTGAACCCGAAAACCATGTTTTAGACACTTTTAACGACATATTAACGACTCACTGCATGGCAATTATAGGATCAAAAAGAAGAATCACGTTAGATATCATCTCATATACGTACTTCTATATACAATAAAACACCCGAACATGCGAATTCCCACCCAATTATATCAAGAAAATCACAACACAAATTCTCAATCCAACCTAGGGCTCTAATCTCATCCAAACCATCAAACCATATTTTTATCAAGAAATATCAAGATTCGCTCAAGAAACATTCACATTAATATCAAGAACCTCTTTTAACATACCAAGATTATCAAGAATACACATAAATTATCTCATCAATCATCAAGAATATATCACAATAGCATAGAGGAATTCATTCAAGACCAAGCATATAGAAGGAGACCAAGGAGGGAGATTATAGCGAAGAAAATAAGTTTGTTGGAGACTCATTACCTCTTAGACTTAATTAATCGCTCCCTTGGCTATTAAGGTTCTTCCCTAAGATTTCCCGGTTTGATCTCCCTAGGCTTGGTGGTGAGGAGTCCCTTGAGATTCTTGTGTGGTGTATCTATTGTGGTGTGACTTCTAGGGTGCCTCCTATTCCCTATTATATAATATAATATAGTATATATAATATATGTATACATATAGTATATATATAGTATATATATATATATATATATATATATATATATATAAGTATATCTAGGAGTCCTAATTTAGGGTCTGATGGTATGGGTTTACTAATTCTATTCCTGTATAGGATTAAGGACTTGGTTTAGGGATAAGGTCCACGGTCCAATGGTAGACCATATTAATTAATTAAAGAGAATCCTAACCATAATCTGAATAGTAAAGGCCTACCTTCTTTATTCCTAATAGGCTTATGACTCAGTTTATGGCAAGGATTCACGATCCGTGGTGGACCACATTAATTAATTAAAGGGATTTCTATCAAATTAAATCCTTTTTAATTATTATTAACGGGATTAATTAAATAATTAATTCGGGATTAAAGTCCCTAACACGGGGTGTTACACTCCTCCTGCACCAAAGTCTCGTCAAGCACCTCCAATCCAAGTCTCGTCAGCAATCCATAAGACCACGCCCATCCTACGGCTCAAGATCTGCTTATTCATTTGCAGGACGAACTCACAGAGAAAAAAAAATCTTCGCAATAGGCTAATGAGGGACACCACTGTAACAATGGATGACTCATGAACCTTCGTTCATTTCAAAGAATACGAGAAAGGAAGTGGGAAAAGGTTCGAAGGTTGCAACCTGCAATATGGTTGAAGAAGAAAGATAACACAACAAGACAAGAGTATCAAAGAAGGGAGAATAAGAAGATAAGGAATGAAAATGAAACACTCTGGCTTGAACAGGAAGAAGCCAGAAAATTGAGAGAGAACAAGAGCTCATTCGTTTTCAGGAAGTACAAGAGAAGATAAAGGATGTTTCGTCTGTTGAAAAGAGTGCAGATGTAAATGTCAAATACAATGTCGTGTTCAAGTACGCGAAGAATCGGGAAAAAGTTATGTGGAAGGAATGAATTCCATCGAGCTCGTGACATGGTGGAACCTTGGCATTATACCAGAACGAAACATCTTAGAGCCTTACAAAAATTATATGAGCTACAATGTTGTAGAGAAATATGAAGATCTAATCCGAGAGATTTCAATCCGAGACTTCAGAGACTCAATCAACAAATGAGTTGGACATAAAGATAATGCTCAAGCAACAAAAGGAACGTGATGACAAAGAATGAGAGGAAGCAAGACAGGTGAAATTGAATATTCTGAACATATAAAAATGCTCTTCTTTAATTTCAACATCTTTCGTTTGTATTTGCTTATTCTAAATGAAAGTCTATTTCCTTTTGCAATCTATCGTGAATACATTCTGTCTTTAAATTTTAGTTACTTTTCGTAGATCTTCATGTAAACTCATCTATTGGGCTGTTTTGTAATAAAAACTCCTTTAAAGATATCCTTCAGCCTTGTAGTAAGAGTATAAGTTTGGCATCATCAAAAAGGGGGAAATTGTTAGGAACAAGTGTAATTAGATTTTGATGATAGTCGATACCAACTCACTAGGATTCTAGAACCCCTATTTTTCCTTTCGTAATTAGGACTTTTGCTACAAACGAAAAGCTGTTGTATATTTAACAAATGATTTCACACTATGTAGTGTACGAATCTTAGTTGAGGTTAGAATAATAGGTCTACTTGAAGACATGAAGACAACGAAACGGACAAAAGATTGTTGTAGACAAAAGATGAAAGGACGTACTCAAGGATGAGCCTCATTTGACAAAAAGGATCTCTCGCCTAAATGAATTGAAAGGTCGAAAGATAAGGATAATCTTTCGAAGAACCTCTCTGAGAAAACAAGATTAAGTCAAACTTGTAAGGACAACCTTCATTAAGTGAAGCAATAAGAATGGTGTCTATGACACCAAAGATGGCAATCATTCAGGACAAAAGGGTCCTAGAATTGATTTTCACAAAAGACAATGAGCATTAAAAGACTTGTACCATCTTGTCAGAGAACAAGGACAAAAGCCATAATGCTTTTGACACCAACGGCTAAATTATACAAGCACAATAAATTGTTGTGCCCACTGGTCAATACACACTAGTTAATATGTTTGAAATCTTCATCCCCCTCCAACGGATGAATTTTCCCTTCCATATAAATACCTCTCTTCACCATTGAAGAAGGTGTTAGTTGTTCAACTATTGATATCAAAAGAAAAGCTCTTCAAACATTTAATTCTTAATTCATAGCTTTTCATAACCAATGTATTTGTGAAGTTTTCAAAAGGCTCATCCCTCATCCACACTTCACAAAAGTTGAAGAAGTCTTGCATCTTTTCAAGTGAAGATTCATCCAGATATCAAGACAAGGCTTCAACCTGTTAGAGAAACACAACATCATCCTTCCAACACTAAATCCTTAGGAAGAAGTTGATAGAGGCGGAGTAAACTCGAGAAGTTGAAAAACCTATCAAGTGGTTGTCCGGCTTAGTGATCAAGGAAGCCAGCTTGAAGTAGTTTGTACTAGGGGTGATAGTGCAAACCCTTTCACAAGTTGTGAAAAGAAGAGTGGAGTAGGCTTTGTTAAAGAGCAAACCACTATAAAAATCTCTCTCTCCACATATCTTTAAATACTGCTCTTTACCTTTCGTGCATTGCATATCATATCGATCAAACGTTAAGAGCTTCTAACAAAAGTGTGCAAAGTATAATTAAGTCGAAATCTTTATCCGCTGTGCTTCACTCCGAAAGGAGTAACTTTGAAAAATCGATCAGAGTTTATTCACCCCCCCCCCCTTCTAGACTCTCTTTTGACCCTACCAGGAACAACACTATCCTTGGAAGAAGCACAAGATAATCTGGCAGCATCAACATTCAACAGTCAAGGACATGAAAACAAAGCAATAGAAGAAAAGAGGGAAGGGTGGAAGGGAAAGAATACCTCATAGTTTATTCTGAACCAACCAAGAAAGACGGCAAAATTCATTGTAAATATCATGATCAGTGAAACCTGAATCCAAATCCTAGATGAATAAGCACATGAATTGAAACAGATAGAAAACAAAGGGAACAAGCATGTTATAGGTAGTCTTACTCAGTATGTAAAACACTGCAGAATTTAAAAAATCACAATTTAGAAAAGAGTGTAATGTTGGTTTATCTATAAAAAGTATACTCAATATTATGTAAAAAAGTAAGATTATGCAAACTCAATGGACAAAAATTAGAAGGGAAACACTCTTCACTGTCAGATCTGAATTAATGGACAAATATGCAAACTACCATATGATATGTCACAGAAATATGGCCTACACAAAGTTATGTCTTAATCTAGGGCTTAGGTTAAGGATGGTTCCAACCAGGGAAAGACTGTGATCATAAATAATATAATGCATAGATCTTAAATCCACAAGGACCTAAAACAGAGTAAAAAATGTGAAATTTCCAGGTATTTAAGCATTTGAACCAGATTTAAAGAGTAATATTACCTAAAATAAAATATCTGAGCTACGAACAAAGCAGTATACGTAGATTTGAACCCCAAAACTAAATGTTTTAGATTTTCTCATTGATTTAGTTAACGCATGCAGTGTAATCATGTATTTGAATAGTCGATTTGAACATGCACTGCACCTTTCCAGATTAAACAAAAATTTAAGGTAGAGAGTTTGAAATTTCACTTCCTCAGTGTAACCATCTTAGCATAGCAAATCCCGTGGAATGAATTTGAATAAGAACTCATAGAAATCTACAAACAACAATCCTAGAAAGATATAGGGATTTCTCGTAGACAGAAAGAAAGTGATTAAGAAAATAAATGGCTGCATCTCATGGGTAAAATGATATTCCGCAAAATGACATTTCCGGATTGTCTAATATGTATTTAAACATTAAATACATTTGATTTTAATTTTTAATATTTAGAATGATTTCTAAATATAATTTTTTTTTTTTTTTTTTTTGCAAGATGAGAGTTTAGTCAAATCATCAATAAAGACTAGTAATGAGATGACATCATTAATAAACATTGCATGGTAATTTGGATAGAATAATTTATTAGAGAATAATATTATATATTTATGAACTTAGTCTAATATTGTTTCCTAGTTTTATGTAGTGGTTTCTATAATTTCTCTTTGCCTAGCTTTTTTCTACTTTTGTGATATAATTGTGTATATATACTTGTTCCTTATTAATGAAATATACAAGCTGTTATATCTCATAACATAATTCATTTCAAGTCGCTCATGATACGAGTTGTTATTTTATTGAGGACATTTTAAAAAAAAAAAAAAAAAAATACAGACACGACAAATGGAACTCAATTCCATATCGTGTCATGTAGGAATCGTGGATGTAATGCTTCAACTATACCTTTGTCATAAATAAATCAAATATGTACATGATCTTTTTAAAAGAATAATGTGTGTAATGACTTTAGTTGTGACATTGTGTGTAAACCAGACTCAGTTAGCAGTATACTTGGAGAGGTGCACATACATTCCAGAGTTTCAAAATGGGTTGCGAGCATCTAGAATTCCATATCATTCAGTAACATTGAAAGTTGAATCACCTGTAATGTTGTTGCAAAATATAGATCACTTTGGGGTTATGAAATGGTCCGAGGTTGGTCATCAAAAAATATTGTCTAAGTATGTGACTGAGGCTAAAATAATGACTGGTGACAACGTCGGGAGTTCGGTATTGATACCTAAAATGTCTATGACTCTATTAGATACAAGATTGCCATTCAAATTCTAAAAGAGACAATCCCCATTGAGTTGCCCGCACGGACTTATAACTCAATGATTCAGTGGGCAGTATTTGAGAGAAGAATAAATAAAAATCAAGGTCAGACACTATCTTATGTTGGTTTGCTATTGAAGAAACCAATGTTTGTACATGGACAATTGTATTTTATTGAATCTTGGTTAACAATCCTAAGAGTCTAAAAAGTTTAATTTGTAATATATGACTACTAATATTAGAAATTTTTAATAATTTGTAAATAAAATTATCATTTAGGAAGTCAATATTTCTTTTGATGTGCAATATCCTATAAATATTTTGATGAATTTAATATGTATAATTTATTATCATATATATTTATTACAATAACATTTTTAACTAAAATTTAAATTCAAGACCACCTTAAATATATATATATATATAGTGATATATATTATATATATATATATAGTATATATATATATTTATATATATATATTTAAGGTGGGTGATTACTACTAATCTTAAACTATATTAAAAATTTAGTATATAGTATTTAATATTACAAAAATTTTAAGAACATAGTAACACTACAATAGTAACTGAATTACCCTCGCAAAAAAAAAAAAAAAAAAAAAAAAAAAAAAAAAAAAAGTAGTAATTGAATTACCAATTGACCTTTGAGATTTCTAAACTCTAGATGTAGTAACATACAGTTGACCTTTAAAGACCAAACAATTATTTTATAAATATAAAAGACTATTAATCATCATCGCCATTTAAAAAAATAATTGTAACAATAATTGCTTACCAAACTATATGGCTATATTATAGTTAAGATTTTATTGCTTTTTTAGAGTTAAAAATGATTTTCAAGTGTTAACATTTACCTTCCTTATCTGGTTGTCCTTCACTTTTGTGTTCTTTTCCTTTGATATTTTATAAGTAGTTTTCAGGAGTAGTTTTCCCTTTGATATGTGGTTTGACATCATTTTTAATGCTATATTATTATTTTTGTTGCAAAATTCACTATTTCCATGTAATTATACCTTTGATATCTGGTTTGACATCATTTTTAATGCAATATTATATATTTTTGTTGCAAACTTCACTATTTCCATGTAATTATATGGGCATTTATCAGATTTTGGTGTATTGCACTAAACATTTTTCTTCACTTGTTTCATGTTATATATCATATGTTTTTCACTCATATAAAAAAGGTTTGCTAAACTTGTTAAATCTTAACTATAATACCAACATGTAATTAATACCAACATTTAACCATAATATCAACATTTAATTTTCACAAGACCATACGGCTTTATTATAATTAAGATATATATATATATATATAATATATATATATACCTATATATATATATATATATATATATATATATATATATATATAGTATTATATATATATATATATACACACACACACGGAGGGGATCAGGTGTGGGGAGAGGTTCTCGTGCGGTTGTGCAAAGGAACGCACCTTAAGAACACTAATCTCACACATATTAAGCACAAAACTCACCCACCCTAAGTACAAAACTCACGCACATTAAACACAAAACATGCACAAGTTTCGACACTACTCAACATCCACGCACCCTTAAGCACAAAATCACGCACCTTAATACACAAACTCACACACATTAATCACCACACAACTGCAAAGGAGACACTCAACGCATGGGATAATATATATATATATATATATATATATATTATATATATGATAATATATATATATATATATATATATATATATATATATATATATATATATATGAACATGATTGTACCACTCCTATTTTTCTTTTGGGTTGTTTACGTACGCTTCGACAACTTTAATGCGTGTTTAGTTTAAAAGATGATCTTTTAATATTGTTTAATTTAGGTTTTAGAGTGAGGGTGTTACTCTATACCCTCTCACACAATCTTTTACTCTAAAAACGTCTTCGTCATGTATATATATACAAAATATATAGAGAGAGAACCCACCTTACAAACTTATGTCATTTAAAAAAAAAAAAAAGTTACATGCAATAATCCTTTAAATTAAAGAAACCTTAAATACTTAGGAATTTTATTAATCACCAAATTTAAGAAACAGTTACAATGAAGACGAGCATAAGTTCCCAAAAAGTAAGCAATTATATGACCATGAACATATATAAATTTGCCCTAGCTCTAGCATAATTCAAGAAGAGCTGTTAATATAACAATTATTCATTATTAAAACACAGTGCTATCAATACTTCATTAGAGTGGCACTGGATCCACGAGTAGGGCAATAATGTGAGGCTTCAAAACCTTTTCAGGACAAGTATATCCATCTTGATTGTGCTGGTACGTGACAAAAATAATGCAAGTAAGATTGAAAATGCGTAAGAGAACCTCAGCAGACACAGGTGTTGGTTGAAGAAGCCCTCATTCAAATCTTTCAATGCAAGATCAGCCAATTCTTGAAACTTTTCCATTGCCTTTTCTAGTGATACACCATATTCCTTCATGTAGCATTCAATACCAGTTGCAACTTGCCCTCTCTCTTTTTCTCCCTATTAAAATATATAGAATGAGTAGCATATGAAATAAGTTAGTTGATAAATGGACAGATAAATGGACACATAATTGTATTAAATTAAACTAAAATATACACATTACATCAAAGGTGGCTATGTCGTCGATGAGTCTGCATATCGTGACGCCTGCTTCAAGATTTTAGGATTTTTCATTAACCAATCGAATACTTTCTCATCAGCAGACTTCAACGTATAGCAAGATATTGTGGACAGCAAATAGTAGCGGAAGTAACGAATGCATTTCTTAGGTATTCAGCAAATGTAGGCTTGAGTCCTTCTTCATTAGCAAACCATTTGGCTTCAATAAAGTAGCATCTAACAAGTTCCTTCATCTATTAGCAAACAGATGGGTTAGATCAGAGTAACCAATATAATGCAAATTAAAATATAGATTAGCCCTTAGCTAGTATAGCTAGCTAGCTTCCAAATCATCATCATAATTATACGTACCCGTTCCCTTCCATGTTGAACGGCATATGATCTTCCTTCCTTTGAAAGATCCTTTTCATCACTATCAAAAAGGTCTAAGATAGCTTTATAGCTAATTTTCATATAGTCTGGCAGGCGATTCATTTCGTTAATGTCCACCTGAAATAAAAGATGTAAACTGGGATAAAATTAAAATGAACTTTTAGCATATACTGCATGCATTTCATTAATTTCAAAATAATTAATACAATATAATATAATATATAACCTTTGTATGACATATGTGTAGACCTCTAATTCTTCTACGGTACCATAAGCATCAAATGTGTCATCCACAATCGAAACAATTGAAATATTTTTGGCGAGCATAACTCGAGCCTTAGAATACTGAGGCTCAAAGTATACTCCTAGTGCCCAAAAATAACATTCAACTGCTCTATCTCTTGCATAAGGAAGTTTTGCGGCAAGGTCCAAATCTTTCCACCACCTACACCAAATGTACTAATTAATTAGTTCAACAAATTAAAGCTAGCTATATATGTATAGTAAACTAACAAATTAATTAAATTATATATTAAACCTGGAGACTTCACTGAGCTCTTGCTTGTGCAACATCTGCAGCAAATTAAAATCCAATTTGGCAAAGCGGAGCAACTCATCGTTCCTGGACGACTCGTCTTCTTCTTGGTACACTGAAATGAAAAAGCAATGTTCCACTCTGGGCAGACCGGTGTGAAATGGCTGATCCAGGGCGTGAGTCACAGCTTTTCTAAAGTGCTGTTGGGTTTCAGATTAGGTGCTGCAGATCGGAGACGAGTCGCCGCAAAAGTGGTCACGCCTTCTAAACCTCATCGTCACTGCGTGTTCTCACGTACGAAGCCTCGTACAAACTCAGCAAACCCTTCACATCAGATGTGTGTCTCTGAACTTCCCATTTCCGTCAACAAGTTACTGAAAATATCAGTAGAAATGTTGTAACCATGTTGCCTCATCAACCGAAACTGAAGAGCAACGGTTTCCAAGTCATTCAAGTGGACGGGGTGGCTATAAATATGTCGGAGTTGATCATCAATTCTCTTTCTCAAAGTGATATGCTATTCCAAGGCGTTCCAGCAAGTTGATGAATCTTAATTTCTCTGCCCAGAATCACTGCTTCCAGAAGCAATGGTCTGCAGCAGCTTAGCCCTTGTTTGTTCCTTCAAAATCTCAATCTCTTTTGCATATGCTTCAGCAACCTGCAGTACGTAAGTATATATATATATATATATATGAATGCATGCACGTAAGTTACAAGCTATATATATATATACATGCATACAACTAGTACGTACGTACCTGATTGTCCATGGAGGATGAATGGAAGCGATCACCCCATAAACTGGGAGAAACTTCACGACGGGGCGTACGATATGGTTTTCCAATTCGATTGCCATTGCGGGATCAGAGAAAGGAGAAGGAGATATATTAATTTATTAATTATATGTGAGGGTAGATAGCTGGTGAAGAAATGAAGGGCAAGGCAGCAATATTTATACTACTCCGATCCACACTTCCCTGTCATAACATGCCTAATAAAATAAAATTCCGTCAATTAGTTGTCCAAAATTGAAAAGAATTATCTACGGCCGCCAAAGAGTTAAACTTTTGGCGAAGTGATATCGTGATAGACTGAAACCCTAAGGGCTACAGAAACTAGACATTTGACAGGTTACTCCCACACTGTTGCTGGTGAGATTCGACCTCAGGTCATTGTTCTCAAATTTCACCCATGACCAATTGAGCTGTCCATGAGGACGATATCGTGATAATTGATATAGAGGATTGTTGGTGGAGGCTAAGGCCGGGAATGTAATGGTATCCTGACATAGTGGTAAGCGTTTGGTCATGATAGATTATGTCTACTCTAGGTAGACAAATGGTTATGGGTAAAGTGAAGAGATTAATAAATGTAATTGTAGTGCTTACTTAATAGTAGGTAGATTGTGGTAAAGTATAGGTGGAGGGCACAGAAGAGTATATATGTAGCGAATAGTAAGAGTAAGTAGGTAGTAAGCGATTGAAAAATAACAATAATCTTATATTAAGAATCAAATTAAAGTTAAGAAACCTTACTAAAATAAAGCTTAATAAATTAAAATTTTAAAAGAGTCGTTGAACAAGCTAAGCTTGTTTAATTACAAATAAATTTCATAGAAAATTATATATGCTTGTTAGGCTTGGCTAGAGTATTATCAAATATGCTTCTTCAAAAGTAGCATGCTCAGCATTTGAATAGGAGAATGGCTCCCTTGTTGTCATGGAGATTTTATGTGAATTTCTTTGTTATTTCCTATTTCTACGTTTAAAAAAAAAAAAATAGGTCAATAAAATTTTTATTTAATTTTTTTTTTTTATGTCTATATCAAATTAAAAAGGCATTGTTGGTTTTAGGACTTTTGGCAACCCACAGGGTCCAACACAACCGGTAGTTGGTGGATTCACCGGAAAAGAATAAGAGGAAAATAAGTAGAAAAGGAAGATAGAAATAAGAACGGACACAAGGATTTGTACGTGGAAACCGGAAGGAAAATCACGAACTTTTTTGGGCAGTACCAAGCCTAAAATTCACTATATTGTTGTGCGATTGTTTGTACATATTTGTGTAGGAATAAGCTATTTTCACTACTGAAAATTATGGAATTTACGATCACCTAAAAGTGATCTTAAATCAAGTCGAAAGCAAAAAGTGGTCGAAAATAGCAACAAAGGTTTTTCCGGATACCAAAAGTGGTCGAAAGAAGGCTTTTGACTTGATTTAAGATCAATTTTAAGTGTTCGGAAATTTCATAATTTCCAGCCGTGTTTGTATACAGGGAGGTCTTCTTGTGATGTTGAAGATGAACCAGCATGGAGCCTTCCTAATATGGAGAAGAGTGATAGGTGGAAGAGGGGAGAATAATGTGAGAAAGAGTCCTCTCATGTAAGAGTGAAAGAGTGACGTGTCCTCCTTTGTTCTTTGCTTATCTTTATCTTTATATAGGAAATAGTAGAATGTAGTGTGCAAAATGGTATTTTATGGGTAATAATTAATGGATTTAATGGTTATTATGGAAAATGAATGGGAGATTATAATGAAGTAGTAAATAGGTGTTAGTACGTGGGTTGTAACGGGAGGGGGTTATGGATAATAATAATGATTAGGTAATTAATTTGGTGGTAATGGATTTTGATGGGATTTAAGGGGATTGGAAGAAATAATGTCTAAATGTATTTGAAGGGTTGGGTGATAATTGGCAAATGTATACCGT
>VALG01007811.1:0-10755 GCA_009835305.1 Ipomoea purpurea | reverse complement strand
TATGTTATCTTGCATTTGTAAACTTAGAATTGTCTATTTAAATACACAAATTTAACATTCAATTATTTATGCATGAACATTTCCAATATAATCTTGTCTTGATATACTTTAAAGTACTTATTTAAAAGAAAAGAAAAACATTGGGCATTATCCCAATCGCGCAATGCGCGTTAAAAACTAGTATATATATAAGTATGACATTACAAAATATTAAATTATATAGTGTTATTAAATTTTATATAAAAAAATGTTATATGAGCTTTATTCATTTATATAATAATTATTAATTTAATAATTATGTTGATTTGATTTTTAATTATTAATATAAATATTTGTAATTAAAATAAAAATTGATATATAATACTCATAGAAATTAATTCATGATTATATGAATTTATAAATTTGTACATATTTTTTTTATCTTGTACACAACAAGACCCTTAAAAAAATAATCATATAACTCACCACTTTCAATGTGTATTTACCGAACAGTTTCGATATGATTGTTTTACTCACACCTGAATGGTGTAGTGTTTAGGTGATGCGTACTAATTTTCCTCTGTTTTTTTGTGGTGTATTTTTCGTAAATTCGATGGTGTATATTTGTTGAACTATTGGTGATGCCGCACCGGTAAGACACCGTCAGCACCTTGAACTCGTTTTCTATAATATAATATTAATATATATTACTATATATATATATAAACTTATATATACTATAATAATAGAATTACAAAATAAAAAATAAATCAATTGGCACTAAATATTATATATATATTAAATCTATGGTATAAAAAAATAGTCATTTACAAAGATGAGTGGCTTAAAGTTTGAGCACGTTTAATTGAGCAGCTCAAAATAAAAAATAAAATAAAATAAAAAATTGATTCAATTTAAGAGCGGGTCATGGGCAAAATGGAAATGATGGCACACTTTTGAATTTGACTTCAAAATGGGTACACTAATAAATAATCCGAAGAAAAAAACCAACCTAACAATAAAAAAAATTAAAAATTAAAGAAAAACATGGCAAGGGAAGATGTATGTGAAAAAGAATAAAATAAGGCTTAATGATGCTTAGAAGGTCTGGATTTTGATTTATGTGCATATAAAAACTAAGAATGCGTGACTCTGCCGATTTATCAGTGTAAGGCTTTAAAGGAACGGATTTCGTAAACTTAAAATTAGTCAACGAAGTTGTATTACATAAAAAAAATAACAATTAATACAATAAAAAAATAAAGGATGCCAATGCTAGGTGTGTGTGAAAAACATAATAAACCCTTAAAGATGCTAGAAGATTATCCTTTTGCGGCAAATTAATATATCGGCACTGCGTCTGCATTAACGATTTATGTAACCTGCGCAAACAAAATGGACGTCGTTTTGTTTAATGAAAATAAACAGCATCTGTTTCCCGCCGTTTTGCACCATTTCGTAAAAGTAAACAATCTATATATTTAGTTTCATTTATGTAATACACTAAACAATCATTTAACACAACTACAATTTTATTAATTGAACTCACCTTAATCATACAGTTTCATTCGATCTAATTTATAGACTCACAAATATGGATAAAAATATAACATATCTTAGTTTATATTTAATAATATTACCACTTATAGATACTTTAATCAACAATCACAACTACAAATGATCATTTTGATAATAATTACAGTCGTTCATCGGTCAAAAACAACTATACACTCAAAATATGTAGACTAATAGTTTATTCTAAATGTTCCTTATGCTATTCACTATACACTGCCAGTTTCATAATCCACCACACAAAATATCATCCTAATCATCCTTATTGATAAAACTGCAGTTATCATTTGGAAAATAGAATATTACCAAAATAGATCACGTGACAGTGTCAGTTGATAAAATTACTGTAGTGTCAGTTGGTAATTAAATCCATACAAAAAAAATGCGCGCTCCTTACCGTTTCTTTAAGTGTAAAGAGGAACACGTCCATCTCATCGACCTCAAAGAAAATGCGACCGCGTGATCCTACCGAATACTATAACGACCCTTGTGTGCAAATGAAGACTCAAATTTATTATAGACGATGCGCGACACGTGATTTATCTAATCTCACAATAACTTTAAGGACGAGATTCTCGTGAATAAGATTAATTTAAAAGAAGTTAAATCACATTAAAAAAAAACAACAATGTAAAAATAAAAGATGATAAGTTAAAGAATAAATTGGTGTAAGTATAATATTTTTATTAAATACATTAATAAGAGTATTATACATAGAATTTGGAGCAGTTCAAACAAAATAAATTAATAAAAAGTATTATACATCGAAATTTTGGAGAGTCTCACACAAAATTAATTAACAATCAATACAGACATGTTTCTTATATTATTTTTTAATGATTTGATTATTTTATTACTTTGGTGACCAGTTTAGGTGAGTTTTAATAGTCAAGTCTGGTATTGGTAGCGTTCGCCTTGCGCCCCTTAGTTCTCCCCATGTGTCTCTGTGTTGTTAAATACATTATATAAATTTCTCTCTTCCATTTCTTCAACTTAGAGTCTCTCCAAATCTCACCTAAGTTCTCCCACCCATTTTCACCTACTTCCTCCAAGACATAGCCAACGGGGACTCAAGGAAGAAAACCCATTTCTTGATTGTTGAGGATCTGAGATGGAACCCACCTCGGAGAAGCTCTCGCCGTTCGATTTCATGGCAGCGATCTTCAAGGGTGGGAGGATCTTCGACCAGTCAACGCGTCGCGGAGTCCGCGTCGCCGGGTGCGATGCTGATGGAGCAACAAGGAGCTGATGCGATTGCTCACCACGTCGGTAGGCCGGTGCCTGATAGGCTGCGTTTTTCGTGATGTGTGGCGGCGCGCGCCTCGGTCGCGAAGAAGGCGGTGGGAGCAGCCGAATCCAGAAGTGCCCAAGGCGGCAGCAGGAGACGGAGGTGGTATGGGAGGAGAAGATCACCATCTTCTTCGGAACCCAGACCGGCCACAGCTGAAGGCTTCAGCTAAGGTTTGTGAACTAATAAACTTTAGAACAAAAAAACAAAAAAAAGATAATTTAAATTTTTTTTTGATCGAAATGTCAATAATCAAAGAATCCTTGAAGTCTCCGCCTATTGACAATAATTTTCACAATAAAAGTCTGGTTAAATTCTTCACTGATTCTTGAGGGCCAATAATTGTCATTCAGGCACTTGCTGAAGAAGCAAAAGCAAGATATGAGAAGGCCAATGTTAAGGTGGTTGATTTGGTGAGTGATTTAATTTTTTAGTTTTTAATTCTTATTATTATTATTGTTCCTTTTTTTATTGCATGAATTAATGATATTTCTATGGCTTTAGGATGATTATGCGGTTGATGATGATGAGTACGAGGAGAAACTGAAGAAAGAAAGTCTGGTCTTTTTCTTTTTGGCCACGTAAGTTGTCCTAGTAATCATAATTTCCATATTCTCTAAATTTGATGATGAGAATTGAGAAGGGATCCATTTCTATATTTTAATATTGTCTTGGTAATTTTATTTGGATTTGGCCTGATGGACTTTTGCCCTTCACCGGCCTCCGGCCAACAACCCTTTTCCGGCTTGAACCCGTAACTTGGCTTGATACCACTCTTCCCTTCCCAATTGGGGCTCGAACCCGTAACCTGGCTTAAAGCTATAGCTCGTAGCGAAGACACAACTTTATTTTCTTGTAGACTGTCATCACATTTTTGATACCCATCAATTAACCAATTGATGATTGAACTTGGTTGGTTTTTGCTTGATTTCAGGTATGGAGATGGTGAGCCAACTGATAATGCTGCAAGATTTTATAAATGGATTGTTGAGGTAAAAATTTTGCTTTGGCCTTTTTGTATGATCTGGAATCAGTGGGTTTTAGTTTACCATGAGCTTAATGATTACATTTCTTGTTTGTACAGGGAAAAGAGAGGGGTGAATGGCTTAAAGATCTTCGGTATGGTGTATTTGGTCTTGGTAATCGGCAGTATGAGCATTTCAACAAGGTATGATATGTTCATTTGGTATCAAATTAACATGCCATTTTATCCGTATTTATAGTATATTTGAACACATTGGTTATGGTCTTTTTTGGTGACAGATTGCCAAAGTAGTTGATGATATTCTTGCCGAGCAAGGTATATATATATATTTACTTCAATACTTTTCAGTACTTTCTTCAATATGCACTCTCTAGTAACGGGATTTGCTTTGATATCTTTTATATTTTGGTACATTACGTGCTCCATTTTGTTCATTGCAGGTGGGCAACGACTAGTGACGGTGGGTATGGGAGACGATGATCAATGCATTGAAGACGACTTTTCTGCATGGTATGGCACAAGGACTTACTTTAAAATTGATGAGATTGGTTACTGTTATTATATGTTGATAGAGTGTATTTCCAATTTGAACTTGCAGGCGAGAGAATGTGTGGCCTGAGTTGGATAATTTACTCCGCGATGAAGATGGTGCAACGAGTGCTACTCCCTATACTGCTGCTGTTTTGGAATATAGAGTTGTATTCAGTGACGAGGATGAATCGATCAAAGAAAACGGACATGCTAATGGCCAGGCAAATGGTCATGCTGTTTATGATGCTCAGCATCCCTGCAGGTACGAAATCGAGACGTTAAGTGTCTCACATTTTGAGAAAATAAGAGAGAATATATGGGTTTATAAGGTCGTCAGTTAGACTAGCTTATTGATTGGATTCAATCTTTTAGTGCTGTTTGAGTCATGTGCATTATAGCCCAGTTAAGTGACTTTGGCTCCTAATCTTTTTATGTTCTTGCATATTCGTGTTCTGGGTTTTCAGAGCTAATGTAGCCGTGAGAAGGGAACTTCATACTACAGAATCTGATCGCTCTTGTACTCATCTCGAGTTTGACATCTCGGGAACTGGACTATCGTAAGTGGCTATTTAGAACTATTGATACCTTGATAAGCAATTGTGAAGTTCTGAAAACCGTTTATTGGTGAGTGCTTTTAAGGATTTTTCTCACGAATACAAATGTTTTGAACAGGTATGAAACTGGGGACCATGTTGGTGTATATTGTGAAAATTTAATAGAAACAGTGGAGGAAGCCGAGAGATTACTGAACATACCACCTAATACTTCTTTTCCATTCACACCGATAAAGAGGATGGCACACCACTTTGGCTCATTGCCGCCTCCCTTCCCTCCTTGTACATTAAGAACGGCACTGACTAAATATGCCGATCTCTTGGGCTCACCTAAAAAGGTAGGTCATTTCCCCGAGCTGATTGGATTGGCTGTTAAAATAGATTTTCAGAGCAATATTTGTGAATTGAAGTGATTGTATTTTGGGTTTACAGTCTGTTTGCTTGCTTTGGCGGCCTATGCTTCTGATCCATCTGAAGCTGATCGCTTGAGGCATCTTGCATCCCCGGCTGGAAAGGTAAGAACTTCGTCTCGTTATAACTTCTACTATGCTTCCCGGAATCATTTTTCTTACCGAAAATCTGTCTCCATTTCAGGAGGAATATGCACAATGGGTAGTTGCGAGCCAGAGAAGCCTTCTTGAAGTAATGGCTGCATTTCCTTCAGCCAAGCCTCCGCTCGGAGTTTTCTTTGCAGGGGTTGCTCCACGTCTGCAGCCCAGATTTTATTCTATCTCGTCCTCTCCAAGGTAAATATTAACTTTTTAGTTAAATTCAACCCTATATTTGTTCTTATTTTACTCGAAAAATTACCCCGGATTTGTTCTTATAATCAACATCTATATTATGTAGAATGGCCCTACAAGAATCATGTCACTTGTGCCTTAGTATATGACAAAATTCCTACTGGCCGCATCCACAAGGGAATCTGTTCAACATGGATAAAGGTATTTTCTTGCGTTTTTTATGGCTCTGAATATTCATAATCTGCAAATTTCTTGGAGTCGTAGACAATATTTTTGATCCACTGAATTAAACTGTAAAGAAGCATTATTTCAGTGTGTTCTGTATCAACTCACTCGAGTCAATTTTTGCCCATCCAGAATGCGGTTCCTTTGGAGGAAAGCTCTGACTGTAGCTGGGCACCCGTTTTTGTTAGGCAATCTAACTTCAGACTACCTGCCGAAACTAAAGTACCCATCATAATGATTGGTCCGGGGACTGGATTAGCTCCGTTCAGGGGCTTTCTTCAGGTTAGATAAACGATGGTCTTATTGATGATGTATCTAAACATTTTGCACGTAATCAAGCGTAATTATGAGATGTGCATCGTTTTACAGGAAAGGTTAGCGCTGAAGGAAGAAGGTGCAGAGCTCGGTCCGGCTTTGTTGTTTTTTGGATGCAGGAACCGCAAAATGGTGAGGAGTCGGTGGTTGATTTTAAGCAGTGATTTCGTTTAGTTGTGTAAGAGTACAATCTAATCTAATGGAATTTGCAGGACTACATCTATGAGGATGAATTGAACAAGTTTGTCGAGACTGGTGCACTTTCTGAGCTAATTATTGCTTTCTCGCGTGAAGGGCCTACCAAGGAATATGTTCAACATAAGATGAGCCAAAAAGTATGTGTTTGCATTTATCGTCATCACTAGATGTGTGGTGAGATTAATTTTTGTCGACTTGATGATATTAATTTGTTCTTGTGTGCTCAGGCAGCGGATATCTGGAACTTGATTTCTCAAGGAGCATACCTCTACGTATGCGGTGATGCCAAAGGCATGGCTAGAGATGTTCACCGGACTCTCCATACTATATTCCAAGAGCAGGTACGACCCTTTTCCTCTTAAACGGCTAAGTGCTGGCCATATTGGTTTAGGGGTTTTGAACTCTCGACTTTCCCTAAGGGATGAGACTGAATGGTTTTTCACGCCAACCAAACTGGTTATCCTTTTGTTATTTAGCCACATGCAAATTGTGTTCATATCTCTACCCCTTGTGCCAAAGGTGCCCTCGAGGGTTTATTTCTGGGACCGATGGTCTTATAAATTCATATTTTTTTCAATGTGACTCTTAACAGAAGAAAACATCCCTTCATTCCGACCTAACAATTTTGGTTGATTTCAATTTCAGGGATCGCTCGACAGCTCCAAGGCGGAGAGCATGGTGAAGAATCTGCAGATGAGCGGAAGGTATCTCCGCGATGTATGGTAATAGCTTCTACCTGCCCCTGATAATTGGGAGAGGAGAAGGGAACCAAAGGAATGTTAAGTTATATATGAAGGCCAAGAATCACTTTTGAAGGAAATCTGCCATTCTACTTCACCAAATTAAGTGTTTTGTTATACTATTGTAGTTTGGGTTCGTGCAATGATTCTTTTCTTTATTATATTCAAGGGAAATCCAGTTCATGTAATTTATATTTGTAAACAAGTAATGCAAAATAATTTAAGCATTAATTTTAGGCATAGTAAGTATACTTTGTGTAATACCTTTGATGAGTCGGAACAATGGCTTTGACTGCCATAATATGATTTTGGTAAATGTGTTTTCTCAACTAAGTAATATAAAGTTCTTTACCAAGCAAAGCCTTTTCTTATTTGATTTTTTTGAATGCTACTGGTTCTATTACAATGTAGTATCTGTTCATAAACTTTCTTAACTTATTGAAACACAGAATCAATAACGTCTCTACTGAGGCTCGAACTAACAACCTATAGGGGAATTCTACTAAAGTTACGGAGTATTCGAAGCTTATATAGTACTTTATAGCATAGATATGATACTTTATAGAAAAATTATAATAGCTTATATATAGTAGAATTGTGAATATATAGTACTTTATAGCATAGATCTAGTACTTTATAGAAAAAATATAATAGAAAATTTGTAGGAAATAAATCAATAACATAGCACAATTGCAAATATAAACCAATACTTGCTTTATATATAATAATACTTTATCACATAAATGTAGTACTTTATAGCAAAATGTAATAGATAATTTGCAAAAAATAAATTAACAGAATTGCATATATAATAAATACTTTAAGTCATATATATACTACGGAGTACTTTATAATATAAACGTAATACACATTTTGCAGTGAATAAAGTAATAACATAACAAAATTACAAATATCATCAATATTTTAAACCTTATATATAATATACTTTATAGTCTACTTTATATATATATAATATATATATATATATATATATATATATATATATATATAAACTATAATAAAACAATTTACATAAATTAACGTATCATAAAACCAAATTTCCTAACCCGACTCGTCTCGCGAATTGAGACCCATGAGACAGTTTCACAAAAAAAAAAAAAAAAGAATTCATAAATTTAAGACACATAATATGTTAGTTACAAATATATAATTTATTAATTGCAGACACATAATTATATATTTACAGTTAACATATTATAGGTCTGCAGTTAACATATTTATTTACGTTTAGTACACCCCCCCCCCCCCTTTTCAGCTGCAGGAGTTATCTGTTATGTGGATGCAGGTTTTCATGGTCCGCAGCATGCGCCCACATATGGATTCATTATACATGAGGCGGATGGAGCCTTTATGGCAGCAGCAAACGGCCGTTATCTTGTTCGTATGATCCTATCTTGGCGGAAGCACTGGCAATGTGTGAAGCACTATCATGATTGAAAGACAATGGTTATACTGCAGTCACTTTATGTTCAGATAGTTTAGTTTTAATTTCAAGTTTAATCATGCTAGTTCTTTTCGTACTTATCTTGGCTGTGTTGCTATCTTGTAATCGTTTACTTACTTTCATGTCAAATCCTGTGGTAAAACATGTAAGCAGGATGCAAATCGAGCGGCTCATGCTCTAGCTAAACATGTAAGCGCAACCTTGGCGCGTTCTGTTGGAGGGATGTTCCCCCACTTTTTTTATTGCCTAGTATGACTAATATAATCTGATTCATTTGGCTTTTAAAATAAGTACATAATTTATTAAACTTACATAATATATTAATTTTAGTTACATAATGTGAATATTATTTTAGATAAAAATTCACAATGTAAAATGGACCGTGTTCCCTCGTATAATTTGCCTAACTTAAACTGCAGCAAAGGTCTTGAATTCTTGATATTTTGGTATGCATGCATTGTTTTTAAAGAAGGCATTGATTTCTTCAATCCATTAATGATATATATTGCTCTTCGTCATGTTAATTAGCCACTTAGAATTATGTAACATGTCTTTAATAGAGCTACTGGATTTCAGTGTGGCTCAAAGACTTGGAATATCGATCCACTCCTTGTATTTCTGATTCTTTTATTATGTATTAAATTAATTAATGTTGATTGCTTTGCTTTGGTTTTCCACCAACATAAAATTAAATAGTGGAAAAATAGTACTTTTCTCTCTCTGAATTATTCAAGTGACAGTTTGTTTCTTGAAATGTTAAATAGACATATTTACCCTTAAAATAAATATTCAATTTATTTTTCTTTTCCAACGAATTATGACTAGGATTTGGTTCAAACCGAACAGACACTATAGCAACCAAACTAAAATATTCCGATTACAATTTAGAATTAAAACCCGATATTTTGAGTTTATTAAAAATAAATAAAATATTTACTTTAAGGATAGAAATGTCAATTTAATATATCAAGTGAGAAATTGCCACTTTTAGAATAATTGAGGGAGTTAATATGCTTACATGAATAATTAAAGGGGAAAATGTACTATAAACATATAATTTAAGGAAAAAAATGTGTCATTTTTCCTAAAAATAGTCAAGAATATCCCAAAAAAAACAAAAAAAAAAAACATCCAAAAATGTATACTATAAATCTATAATAATGTAATCTATATACTTCTAGGTATCAAATTAAAGTATATTCTTCATTGTTATTCTAACAGAACTTAACCCTAACTCCGACTCCTTTTCTCTCCATTTTGGTAAAGGTGGCCATGGTTCGGTTCAACCGAAGGGTAAAAAATCGAATTGTACATTGTTTGAACCGACCGAACTTGAACCATAGCAGTATAAAAAAAAAATAGTTAAAGTTCGAATCTAATAACTATGGCCTTAAGTTAAGATTGGTATATTTTTTTGTGAACTGATGAATTGTCAATTAATGGAATTTCGGAAACTGGTTGATTGATATTATAGTATATTATTAACTCGGACCTGTCCCCTTAGCATCATTAAGAAGCTACCAATCATCTCCAGGGGAAGAATTATCAAAGGAAATCAAGAGTGCAATCCTTCTCGTATGAGACGAGAAGTTGCTGTCAATATTTCGTACGGCGAAGTTTTAAAGGTTCAACCAAAGACTATCGTGCACACTTCTAGTCAAGAAGAAGTGAAGAAAGTATGGGATCGGAATTATGCAACAGATCAAGACGGTCAAGATGTGAAAGGCACCAAACAGTCGGAGGGTGATCACATGGCCCCTGGCACTTTGATAAAAGGAAAGTCCACCAAAAATGCAGCACGTGGATAAACCGCTAATATGCATCTCGCTTTGTCTATGGGTGGGCCCAAATTCATAGTCACTCCTGACCGGCATGAGTTAAACTGCGTACGGTGAAGTCCTGGCCACAAATAGTTTAAACTGCGGTACAAAACCCAACAATTCAAAAAGTTATTTGAACTACGTTTGACTTGATCTCCTTCGGTGGAGTACGTAGGCAACTTAGAAATTGTATTGTCTAAGTTCAGTCATAACAAAAAGAAAACTCATATTCGTGTCAAGGATAATGATGCTGTTTGTGATTCAATACAAGCATTATTGGCATGGAAAAGAAGAAAAAAAGTCTATGAAGTATTACAAGTCTTGAAGTTGAATTTTAATC
>VALG01007808.1:0-17201 GCA_009835305.1 Ipomoea purpurea | reverse complement strand
TGTCTGTGCTTATGGAGATAAGGTGCAACAGACCCTATCCCTCAAATAAAAAATGATGAAATCAATGAGCAGGGCCTGGACTAGCATAAGATAGGGTAAGATTGACATAATATTATTTTATAGTGATTGAACTGATCTGTCCATAAATGTTAGCTTTCTAGCCTGATTGAACTTTGTGTTTGTTATACTTTTGGAATTAGTGTAATGTGTTCAATGAGCATCTATGTGGGTTGCTTGGTCGTTTGGCCTTTGGAGTTTTGACAAGGTGGGTAGTGGTATAGATATCTTATTTCTGTTGTATGTTGAAGTATTCTGTTGGGCATAGTTGTTGTTGTATATTCTATAAGTAACTACAGATTAGACAATCTCAAACCTAATTTCAACCAGGTAATACTTATAATTACTTCTTCATACTTGCAAGACTTAATCATATTGATATAATTCGATTCTACGGAACAAAAGTGCTGCTCCCGCATGTCATGACGTCGCTTATATGGCATAATTAATTGACGTGCCAGTGCTTTGTACCGTTATTATTCGACAGCTACACGCTTGACGTCATTTGAATGTTAATACTGCAATTTTTTCTATGCAGCATGCCCATTTGGTATTACGATGCAAAAGCACATGAATCGGTACTGATGAGCATCCTCTTTGACATTTTGATCGATATAGGTTGTTCTGAACGAGAGAATATCAATCGACTCTCTAGGGAACAAAAGATAACAAGATGAGAGAATAGCCTAAAGCATCAACCTACAACCCCGGTGTCCTAGGCTCTAAGCTAACAGAATAGCGCTAGAGTGAGGCTGCTGGACATTGAATTTGGCGGCGGGCGTACCTGACTCTTGGGATTTTCCGCCAGGCTGATCTAGTTTCTCCCACTAGATACCGCCCGGCGCATCTGTGTTAAGCGGGTAACCTCGACCTCGCATTGTGCTCTCTGCCGAAGCAAGTATTCGTCTGAATGGAGTCAAGCAAGAACCGTATGCTTGACAGTCTACGCAGAACTATGCAGATTATAGAGAGTCCACCATTCATTCAGGATTTTTAGCTTCCAACCTAGAGTAGTGTACTTCACATCATTGAGTAAGATTCATGATCTTGAATTCATATTAATGCATACATATGCTGTATCTGTATCAAATGGCTTTTACCGTAATTGTCTTATAATTTTTTCACTAGCAAATTCTGCCTATTTAGTTTTGGAAACATGAGCGATTCTGTACGACATTTTCATTTGCTGTAATAAGTAAGGTGAGTATTAACAGATTTGGAGCTATAATATTATTTGTACTTAAAATACTCTAGGAGATTATTTTGCTATTAGTGTATAACTATTCAGTTGGCAAGAAATAGGCTGTAAAAGTTTGCAAATAATCATAAAAAGGGAAGAATCGTATGGTATGACGAGTTGGTTAATTACTAGCGCGAAAGGTCGAATCTTTATTTGAATTCCGCTTTGGTTTTAGATCTTTTAAGAAGACTTATTCCATATATACATATTGCTTACGTGAACCTCGAAAAGACTACAAAGTACTAAAAGTTCTATTCCTCTGTACAAGCGTTTTTATCCTGAATTTGTTATATGATAATACTTCCTTTCTTTATTAATCATATTCTGAAACTCAGAGCTTATAGTAGGGATTTCCGAACTCCTTTCAAGGAAATCGCCAGTCTAGAAGACCATGATTGCGCACGATATACCTTTCTATAGGTACCACAACTCAATTACCTTACTGCACGTTGGCGAGTGAACATCCGACAGCTCACCTAACTTTTCGGGAGAGAAGGGTTTTTTTTTTGATTTGATTAACCTCATGGAAGATGGTGGCCTATTCAGGGCAATATCTTTCTCTACTACCCAGTCTTTCCCCTCTTTTGAAGTTGATGAAGCAGGTTTGGGTATTGTTAGAGTGAGTGTAAACACCCGAGCAGGGGGGACGCGGCACGCAAAAAACAAATCAGCTTCCGTACATTTTGAAAGTAGTGTGAAACTCCCACAGTACTGCGCATAGGTGAGAGGTGAGGAAAGTAGAGTAACCAGAACTGGCTATTGAAGATCATAAAAATGTTGATTTTTTAAGAATGATGTGCTGCGAGATCAGTGTTTTAAACTGGCAACAGATTAAGAGTAGGAGATACCCCATTATTATTGGAACTGGCTTTCGAAGAGATAGGGCTGTATCGGAGAGATTTTTCTATGAACAAGGAGAAGAACTCAGATGGATGGATTCAATTCTGTCTGGAAGAGCTTCCATGAATTAATATCTGAAGGATAATTAAGATTATGATTGAGGATAATCCATGCCTTTCTCATTTATATAGTGAAGATCGGTATTTGATCAAACATGATGAAGAGATTGAATGAAAGAAACTGCGTCTGAAAGTCTAACGATGGCTTGTGAGGAGGGAGTTATGAATGAACTCTTAGTTGTTTGGAGAGGAGATCACTTATGTATGATAGCTACTTTCCAAATCACTTCTCGCCTACTGTTGCCCGTCTATCGTGGTCCGAGCAAAGCAGAGAGACGAGGTCATTTAATTCGCCATGTTCGAGGAACCACTATTATTATGAGTTGGTAGCACTTGACATGCCCTGCTTTCGTTGTGTTGACTGGTTATGAATTTAGATTGGCAGATCAATGTCTAGACAAGTGAATCAACTGTAATGCAGATTCTCTCTTCTTCAAGTCTTGGAGGATGTTTTACACATTGATTCTGCTTTGGAGTTGGGTGATAGTGAAAGCTGGAGTGTGAGGGGGAATTTTAATTCTTCTTGGTGATCTCTCCAAAGGTGTCAAACAAGAAGGAGGAAACAAAGAAATCTGCATATAAATACTTAATGACATTCAGAATTTCCGTTGCAACTTTGGGTGAAAATATTCTAGTAAGTTGCACATCTAGTCGAAATAGGAGAGGACACTGAGGGGAATCATACCCAAATACAATTGTTGCAAAACTATTTCTTTAGACTTGCTGGATCTTTATCGCCAGTCAAATCACCTAGGGCAGATTTCTTTTCAAATCCCAGAGGACTAGCACAAGAGGGAAAGCAAACATAAACAAACTAAATCAGATAATGACTTTTGGTGGCTGTGGACTGGAACAACTCTGACTCCCAGAAAAGAATCTCCATTCTCTTTCATCCCTCCGGTGAGTGATAAGTTGGAAAGCGCAGAGTTTTATTTCAGTGAAAATAATTTTATTAAAATGGATTATGGATGTTGAAACATTCGGCTGGAGATAAGTTTGCTCATACGATGCTTTCCTCAATGTGTCCATTCGATAGATCGAGCAAGTTCAACACAACATGAGCCTACTCTTTCCTGACCATCGTATATTGTTGGAACACACACAAACTTTGACAATACAAATGTAATATACGGAGAAACACATACCAAAAAACTTGGCACTGGAGAAGAAAGGAGCTCAAGTATTGAGATCGTATCTAATCATCCTGTTGATATCATAATCAGTGCTGCCATTTGCATTGCATGGTATGACTGCAAAAATATTGCAAAGAAAGCTACTTCCTCAGATGAGGCCTTTTCATGCTTGCCGCTATGTGTAGAAAATATTGCAGCAAGTATTTTAACATCGCTAAGCTTTGCTTTTAGTGGCTGTATACTGGTAATTGCCAACAATACTCTTTTATTCTAACCTGTTATGGAACTCTTTACACTCTTATGCATGCATGTAAAGAGTACAGAAACCCATTAGTCAGTGAATGGCTATTATAAATTTAGCGGCTTGTTTCTAGAAAACAAAGACTGTAACGGAACAAGATATGCACCTGTGAAGGTGAACCGAGATATGTAGTGTATAGTATTTCACATGCCAAGCATTGCTCCCTCGGATCCTCTTTAAAGTTGAATATAGAGTTCAAATACTTATTTTACTTTACATTCCAGGTCTTTGAGGGAGAGAACAGTTTCCTAGATGGGATTATGGAGTCGTCAGATGAGCTATATGCTGCAGCAGCTAGCCTGGGAATTGATATACAGATCTTCTGCTCATATTGTTCTGAGATGACTGAAAATATCATATTATCTTGCATTGAAGCTGAGTCAAGGACAAATAGAGGCCTGTTTCCTAAAGTGTCCGAGTTAGAGACTTTGGCAGAATCTTTCCTTACTATGTTCCCTTCAATCAATCCACTTTCAGCTCATGCAATATTGTCTTCAGTGAGCATGCTTCTTGAGTTTCTTGAATGGTCACCTGAACATAGATTTCATGTAGTTCAAAAGTATCAGGTTTCTTATGAAAGCATTTCATTACTAAGTGCTTTGAGTAGATATGGGGAGCGTGAGGAGTCTAAATCAGGAATGACAGAATGCTCTTCTTCAGTATCTTCTGTTCCTGGCTCAGAGCCTCTTCATTTTGGAAGCAACTCTGGGATGAGAAAAAGAAAGTATGCAGGGAATCTTCAAGATCTTGAAGACAGTCTCCTCTGCACATCTGACCCCAACTATTCATGGATTTCAGAAAGACAGATATTTGATGAGCTTGGGAAGTCCAGTTTATCTTTTGACAATAACTTGTTTGGTCAACCCCTTGGATTGGAGACCAATATGACAATGAATCCTCATAATTCATCTCAACCCTACGATTTTCAGATAGCAAGAGATCCTGAGTTGGGAGATGAAATGAATAAAGCTGATGTTATTTCCATTGGTGCATGTTTTCCTCCAAGACAAACATTGGATGGATCTGCTATCAACAAAATGGATAGACAAAGTGGCAAGGATTCTAGAAATGCATATAAGGATTTTATAGGTGAAGTCATTGACATTGGGGACACACATGCAGTCAGTAAAAAAATCTCTACTGCAAATTGTGCGTACTTGTCACCTTTGCTGCATGAAGTGGATCAGGACTTGACCACACGAATCCCTAAAGCTGTGTCTTTGGTACAAGCAACCTTCCACTTTTCCTACCCTGATAATTGCTCTTGCTCAGATGTTTATAAGAGATCAAGGACAAAGCTCCAGAGAAAGGATTAATTGGCAACCAGGATTTGGTATTAACAGAAATAGTACTCTACTAGAGTACAATAATGGGTCTCAGGAGGAGGCCAATCACAGAAGGAAGTACAGAATTTGCATGACCACTTACTGCAAGAGAGGAATACAGTGACACCACTATCAAGTGCAATAAACTCCTCTCAACTGCTGCAAGGGTCACCCTGGACAATTGAATTTCTCAACAGAATCAGGGAAAAGAGTAGATCACGCCAGCATTCCATTCTTTCTAAAGTCTCTGCCCTAGTTATGGATACCCAAGGACTAGATCTAAGGGAGTCCATCTATTTTGGAATTCTACAAGTACCAAGGACAGGGTGCCTCAGAAAGATCAATTGAACAAAAGAAGCAAAAGCGATTTATACGGCCATCATCATCATCTAAGGTTGAAATGGCTTCTGCTTCACACCTTCCAACATGGACACCAATTGATAAAAAAGCAAAACAAGTACATTTACTGAACCTCTTGTTAGACAGACTTACTAAATTATTGCTGTATAGTCATTGCACATTTAACTATTTGACAGACTATCTTTTGCAACAATGGAAGTGGAGGCAAACTAAGCTGGTGTGGAGAGATAGAGGATTCTCACTCCAGGCAAAAATTTTTAGCAATTTATATGTCATAAATGTGCTCATACATATACTTGGTTTTCATGATTGCGCAACAAAAATTTATCTTGAAACTTTGTATTCCTAGGCCATTTATACTAAGAGCTACGGCAGAAGAAACTTCTTGTACAAGGCACGGCTGAATGTCATGAACCCCTCAGTCTCCGTTGTTGACAGGCCATGAAATCTAGGGTGTATTGAATTCCATCTACAGATCCATTCATTCACATTTAAATGCAATGCTAGTTCTTCTTTCCATTCTTCAGATTACGTAAAGCCATGACAAGTTGTTGCCTTTCACCTTCTACCTCTGCAAATTTGAGGCTGATTTCTGAATATCTCTCTTCCATTTTCCTTGAGTTCACCTTCCATGTGCTTGTTCCTGTCTCTCAGTGATGCTACTTCCATAAGTAACTCAGCAAGATCAGGTGTAGTTTCAGCATGGCCATTGATCACTTTTGGCATTCCTGAGTGTATCTCTTTACTGTACAAAGAGCAGTGAATTTCAGTCTTTTGTTTTTTAATCTTTCAGCAGGGTCATCCTTAAGTAATAAAAGCACAATACAGTACAAAAAGCTGTGAGTAATTATAGTTTAATTTGAGTACCTTCTTAATGATGAGCCTTCTTCTAGAGACCTCATCTCTCCACAATGGGATACATTCCCCTGTACCTTTTCTTGCTTCAACTGTGACTCCATTTTGAAGGTCTGTTCTCCTGTTTTTCAAATTGAGCAGTTCAGAAATATTTGTGACCATAGATGATTTCAACAAGTTCTTCAAAAAAAAAAAGAAAAAAAAAATTGCCAAAAGAAAGAGAAGTAGTATTTTTTTTAGGTCAAACTTGTTGAAAGAGGGAACTTGGTGGATTTTTTTGAGCTTAGAGTGGATGTCACTATTTTAGGATTATAACGATTTCCTTTCATGAGAATAATATATATTTTGGCGTAAGTCATGTGTGAATAATCACTAAACACATAAAAATTGTTGTATGCTTCTTCTTACACATATCTGGTTATTGGCATTGAGGCATGCGTATGCTACCTTGTAAAATACTTTGTTTTTCAAAAGAATTCTTTTTTATTTTATTGGTTTACTTTTAAGGTATATATTTTTATATACGTAGTTTGTTGTACAGGTATAGAAGAAGATAAGGGAAGTGATGCACTTCTTTTCTCCTTTAAAGTCAAGTAGTCAGATTTCTGCTATATGTAAATGAGTTATAATCTGTATGGTAGCCATACAAACTAATTTTTTTGCAGTGGTATGTACCTGTCCCTTCTTGTGTAGATTACTCTGTAATTCGAAAACCTGCTCCTCTAAGGTTTTCATTCTCTAACTTAAACTGTTCGGAACCATGAACCAATTCATTGTAAAGAACTTGTAGCTTCTCATTTCAGATTGTAAATGTTCTTCAGTTTTCTCTTTTCATCCATTAGAGTCCGCATTTTGTTTGACTCTTCCAGTAATGTCTGATTGTTTTGAATTGAAAGTTGATGCAGCTCTTTCGTATAGTGATCTTTTTGTTGCTTCAATTTCTTTTTTGGCTTCATGCAGTGAGTCCTCTAGAACTTTATTTTGCTGTAGCAGAGCATTAGCTTCAGCCACTGTTTAATAGCTAGTTCTCCTTCTCATCAACTTTGATGCCATTTCAACCAGAAAGCCTTCTAATTTCTTCCTGAAGTTGCTCAGTTGCATTTGCATTATTTGACCTTGTTCTTCTCAAGGCTCCTCGGCACTAACGCCCTTTGTTCTGCACAACTCTGGCTTGAGTAGCTGCTTCTAGATTTTCTTCAAATGCTCGTGCCTGCTTTTTCAACTCCTTCTCAAGGCTCATGATTCAGATCTAGCATGCTTATAGTGTCCAAAGATTCTGAGTAATTCAATTGATTGTCTTTGCATTTCATCCTCCAACCCTCTATCCTGACCTTCCACTGCTGTATGCTGGTCAATGCTTCAGAGTAATCTCTTGTTTGCAGTTTCACTTTTTCTAACTCACTCTGCTCCAGCTCAGAAATAGATATCCTTATTTTCATTTTTCAGGATTTCAAATCACTTACAAGTTGGTCTTCTGTACTTTTAGCTCTCTTTCTTTTTTGTAGACCTCCATTTCCTGGACATCTTTCTATTGTTTGTTTTCATTTCCTCCTAATTCATTCCCTTCTTGATGTCTCAGTGTTTTCCCTTCATTCTGATCACTTTTGGAACTGGACATTT
Source organism: Ipomoea purpurea (assembly GCA_009835305.1). Lineage (NCBI taxonomy): Eukaryota > Viridiplantae > Streptophyta > Magnoliopsida > Solanales > Convolvulaceae > Ipomoea > Ipomoea purpurea. The sequence continues at coordinate 9,351 of VALG01007808.1, read as the reverse complement.
TTCTGGCCACACCTCTGTGAAAATTTTTTCGGACTTTCTTTGCCGGAAAGATGAGATATTTCCTTTTTTTTCTGATCCAACATTCAATTAAGGTCTCTTACTCAATAAGTTCAGATTTGAGTTTCCGCTTTTGAAGCTTCAGCTTCAATTTGCTTCTTAATTGCTTCTCATGCTGAAGTTCATTGCCTGAAGCCCTCACACTGCTGTCAATTTTCAATTTCACTTTGTGGTGCATTTTGGATTTCCACATTTCCCCTATTTTTAAACTTAAGTTCATCACACTCTGTTTTAAGTGCTCTCTCTCATCTTGTAGGTCAAAATTTGCTGCAAGAAGTCCTGTCCCCTTTTGCTTTCTTTTGCAATTTGCTTCCTCAGGCACTGTAGCTCTATTTCAGAAACTTCTGCCTGCTTCCAGCATTTTGATTTGATTTTGCAACCTCAGCGTACTATTTGTTTCAGTTTCTTGCACAATGTCCCTTGGAATGTCCCCTTGGGTCTGTTTGTTGTATCTTTTATACTTCCATCTGAGGTTGAGCCCAAATGAGCAGTCTGTGGAGGATCTTGATGGGAATCATCTTTTCAAGGGAATTGATACCAAAAGCAGGCTTCTGAGGCCTGAAATCTTGTTGATGACTACTAAGGTCCTGAACACTAATATCATCAGATGGAGGATGTCTGAGGTGCCATTTTGCTCAGGATACTGAGATGTTTTGTTGAGATTGCTCACCCTGTGAAATAATGAAAACATGATTTTTCATCACCTGATCAGCCAAACTAGTATCCTCTGCAAAGCATATCTGTTTTGCTTTTCTAGTGCTAGGTTATACAAGTTTTTTGGGGTCTTTTTGACATTTTTGTGCATTGTTATCGGAATGTGAAAATAATTACTATGGGACCTTACTTCGGTGAGTTTGCACAGTAGTCATTCACATTCCAGCTCTGTTTCAAAGCTCTGATCAAATGATTCAGTTCTTGAAACTACACTTTCTTCCTTGCACCTGAAAGAAGAAAATGCTACTATATCATCTTTTTATATTTTATATAAAAGCCAATCTAGAATGGATATCTTCAATTGGTGGTTGATAATTGTGGTTTATCCATCACCTTTGGTCAGGCATTGCTTTGCATCTTCTGTAATGTCACCTGTTGTTACATGAATAACATTAGATGGATGCATCCACATATAAGATGGAATTTCATCTTCTACTAGGCAGTGCAAATTTTTCATGCACTATTCATCATTTTCTCTTTTGCAGATAGGACAGGTTGGGGAGACTTGGATTTTAATGTCCAGTTAATAATTCGATAAGGCGCTAAAAAAATAGTAATTCATGTCACATAGTTGCAATTATTGTGCATTCCTAAAAGAGAGAGAGAAGAAGAGAGAGAGGACTAACATGCAAAATTATGCCAGAGTCTGCTGGCATAAGGGGCAGACGAGTAGTAATACTGGTTCTGTCATCTCAGCCAAATTTGCAAAATCCATTCCAACCTCTCCCAGAAACCTGACTTTGATGTTTCTGAGGGACCAGCAATTCAGTTCAGTGTATATTTTATCTTATTATTATACCAAAGAAGGGATCGGAGATGGAGTTGGTTGGTACTTACAGTCGCCACAATGAAGTAGTATATCTTTTCTTGAAATTTTCCTGCCTTTGAATCTCTCTCTAACTTCATCGTTTCATATATAGGATTATCCCATGAGCAGGTTCCTTCAATTATTGCAGCTTTTCCCAATTTTACAGTCGGCCTTCCGGCATCTGCCGGAACCAGTGAAAGTATGAGGCCTTTTGCTTTTAGTTGAGGCACCTGAAGCAGTGTAGCAAGACAGGAAATTGACCGACTCATAAGATAAACATTTTGCAAGACCTAAAATTAATTTATAGCTTTAAGTTGAAGTTACACGTTACCTGTGTTGCTTGAAACTGCATTTCGAATACAGCTTTGATCTTCTCCTTTTTCGATTTTGCAGACTTGAACATGATTATCCTACTATTTGGGGTTTAAAGCAATGCTGACTTGTTGACTTCTCTCTCCCCTAATTGGGTGTCTATAGACTATAGGTTCGGATCGAGAGAAAAGCTGTCATTTCATGAAGATGAAGAGATGCAGATGCTTTGCCTGGTATTCAAGTTCAAAGGAGAAGAAAAGATACCAGAAACATTGCCAATATTAAACAAACTCTTATATGGGTACACTTCCTGAAATAATTTTTTTGTTTATCTGGAGTAAATTTCATGTATACTAACGTATATAGAATCACTCTTAGATGGAATATTATTATTATTTTATTATTATTATTACCGTTATACTGTAATAATTATTTATATATTATCTATTTATTTATTCATTATGGTTAGTCTCTCTAACAAGTACGAGTCAACTCTTTTTTTATTATCCATCACTTCCGATCCAGTGGTGAGTTTGGGCGTCATTTCTTCCCTTTATTTTAATTTTTTGGGCATTAAATTCAGGATCAAGTATGGCTGTATGGATGTAAAAATGGTGCTTTGACAGGTAAGGTCGTAAGGAGGAGGAGAGGTGATAGGTGTAAAGGGGATTCTGCATTTATGGTTGTAGAACTGGAAATCTACGGAATTTGTTAACGTTGGTACACTCTTTTCAAGCTGTCGCTGTTAAGCCATAAATGCCCACCTGACACCTGGTAAGGCAAGCGGCTAACAGCAACCACAATAGAGCATAATATAGGGTTAATGTAACCTACATGGACATCTCATATGGTCACAGAGGTGAAACTTTGGAAGAATGATCAGGGATTGAGTCTCATCAGTCACAATGTGGGAGCAACCTCTCAAAGTGAGGGGGGTTCCTTGTGCGCAGTGAGCACAGGTCTAGCATCTGTGGTTCATAGTGACGGGGTTCCTTGTGCGCAATGAGCACAGGTCTAGCCTCTGTGGTTCATGATTTACATCCTCCCAAATGCTCTGTCGGGGTGTGGGGGTCCTTAGGGTTGGGGTTCAGCCTTTTGGAAGAATATAGGGTTAATGTAAGAAATAAGAGCAACATTATCAATTGAGAATAATGTGGGGAGAATGTAAGAGTGATTATGATAGAGAATGTGGAAAGAGAGAGAAAAAAAATCAAAATTGATTTTTTATTAAAAAAAATAATATAAAAAGTATGGTCAGGCGTGCGTGACGCCCCACTGGCGCGTACATTGCACGCACCCGTGTGCGTAGCTGTTGTGCGCAAAACGCACACACCAGCCCATGCTCCTTTTTTTTTTTTTTCTTGCCATTCTTCTCTACTTTGCAGGCCAATTATTTCCCGCTTTATTTCTTCCTCACACTTGTTATTAATCCCACTCAAGTGAAAACATATAAAATTATCCCCCAATTTTTTTCTTGATGTGGATGCTCTTATAACTTATAATCTGTTGTTTTTTAAAGGTTATAAATGACTCATAATTACTTGTAAGTTGGTGTAGGTATCTGTGTTTTATTTAGGTGGTGGCCGGTGGGGTACATTTCTTTTGTACACACACGCTAAGTGATTATCTTACGTAATGTATCCCCAACTAGGCCATGTCTTGCTGGCTTCTTGCCAATCCATCATGTTTGTGTAAATTAATCTATGAATGCCCTTTTCTAATAATAATAATAATAATAATAATAATAATAATCTATGAATGCCATGCTCCATGTGAACGCACGTGGGAGATCACTTTCTCTCTCCAGAACAAGAATACTAAAGAAATAATCTGTTTACTGTAATCATTTTTTTCGCGATTAGTGACAAAACGAAATTTGTTTTGCAAATTTGAATCGAGAGGTCCTCTTTCAGTCTTTCTTGGCCCGCCTAGTACGTTAGGCAAATTCAACAATTATTATTCCTAGAATGATAATCCAAAAACATATAAAGTATATTATTTTAACTCATAATATATATTATTTTGTCAAGCACATTGTGTTCAGATAGTATGTAGTGATTTCTCTTATGTAGGATGTCATGAGATCGAGTTTTAATGGAGATGTTGTTGACTCTTTGTGCTTCAATGTTTAATAGTACTTTTAGTGTAATTTCTAAATATATAAGTTTTGTATACTAATACTAAACTTAATATTACGAAAAATTGGATTAAAATTAACTCCAGTCAAGCCTTGAAAATCAAACCAAACACATAAAATGGGACGGAGAGAGTATTACTTTAATATATAAAATATATTATTCTAACTCACAAAATATATTATCTTACTCTATAAATTTTATTAGTCTAACATATAAAGTACACTATTCTAACTTATAAAATACATTGTCTTATCTTAGAAATTTCATTGTTCTAACACATATAAAGTACATTATTCTAACATATAAAGTATATTATTCTAACTTATAAAATACATTATCTTACATTCTTACCACAGAATATTTATTATTCTAACATGTGCGCGGAGCAATAAATTTTCCTTTAAAACATCAAAGCTATGAAGATAGAACACAAGGAATGAAGATCGTATTTGCATCAAATAGCTAAGGCGAGTTTAAATAGGCATGCATACAACTGAACCACCAAACTATACGTTATTAGCTTGCAGACTTATTCTAAACCTACAAACTAGGAGGAATGATTATATGCAAAAGTTACTCCGGCCTTCTTATGCCCTCGCAGATGGTAGATTCATCAAAGACACCCAGCTTGGAACAGAAACCCTCATAAAAGCAGCGCGGCAAGGATTTGGTAAGCATATCCGTAACTTGATCATGTATGCGTACATAAACGAACGTGTAAGGTCCATTACTAACAAGGTCACGGACAAATAAGTAATCAATGGCAAAGATGCTTCATCATTGGATAATATACATAATTTTTGCACACATAAGTGGTGCCAATGTGTCACAATACAATACCGGCTAGTAGACACCTGTACGCCAAGATCAAGCAATAAGTTCTGTAGCAGACAACTTCGCTACCACATTCGCAAAAGCTCGATATTCGACTTCGGTAGACGAGTGAGCGACAACCTTCTGGCGAATCGAAAGCTAGGAGATGATATTGAAGCCTAAATACACAACATAACCTATCGTTGAGCGTCTTCATCATGAACCCTACCCCAACTCGCATCTGAAAAGGCAAAGAGAGATAGGCTCGAACCACGAGCAAAACGAACCGTGAACATGATGCTTTTGAGTTAGCGAATAACATGTTTCACCCCTTGATTGCCAATGCATAAGGTAGGGCGTTCATAAACTACGACAGACGATTGACAATGTAGTTGAATCAGGCCTAGTGATGGATTGATATTTGATACTGCACGGTGATACATAGGGCATCTGTCAGAGTCGAGTCGTCATTACCATGTAGTTCAACAATAGACCCATGAGTGGAAATCAGTTTAACATCTTGCTCACTATAATAAATTAATAACATTTAGGATGGTCTGATCTTGTATAAACCAATGGTGTAAGCGGTGTTGATTTTCTTGTGAGGTGCGTCAAAAAATTACTAAGGAGCTTAGGTTGTAATATCGTTTTGAACCGTTGTTCACACAGTAATTTGCCTCAAATTCAGAGCTCAAGTATACTTGTACTATTTTCATTTCATTTTTTAATGTTCAAACTTCAAAGGGAGTTGGAAGGGTGTTTGGGAGAGGCGAGATTAATGAAAACCTGTTACACCCTGTAAGAATGAAGAAGGCATCACTTTTGGAAGGTGTTTTGCATCGAAATGTAAAAGAGGGACAAAGGAAGTGAGGGTGTGGAATGTGAGTGGGAAGGGACTGGGAAAAATTAAGGGTGTGTTTGGAAAGCAAGAAATAACTATGGAAAATATTTTCAGAAAAAATGAGTCATTTTTTATAAAACAATTTTCTTTCTAGTGTTTTGTTGCATTCCAAAAACTGTCTTAGTGTGTTTGATTTATTTTTTGAAAAATGAGCATAATTATTTAAATTTTTTTTAATACTATTGACTCTATTATAATGTATATAGTATCTGTTCATACATACTTTCTCACCCCCTATTGAAGCACACAGAGTCAATGCTCACACACTGGGTTCGAACCTGAGACCTCTCATGTGAAAGACACAACTATTTAAATATTTAAAATTTAAAATATACCATGGTGGTGGTGGCGGTGAGTGATTGGTTGCTCACTATTGTAAGCATAAAATGACTTCCAAAAAAAAAATCATTTTTTCAAAAAATCTCCTCTATTTTCATTGACCACGCCACTATTTTACATTGACTTATATTCCTCTATTTAAACATTGAAAATCAGAAAATAATTTCCAAAAATTATTTTTCAAGTTTCAGAACGCACCTAAAGCATATATTACTATTTTACAAAATTCTTGTATAAAACATAAATAATTATTCTCTTAAATTATGGCAAGTAAACATGCATAATTATTTGGTGAAAATTATTCTTCATCAGCAAATATTTATTGTCTTAATTGTGACAAGTAAATTATGCATAATTATTTCTTTCTAATTATGATAAATTAATTTTTCCAAGTAAATTAGAAAAAGAAAAAGGTGGATATGAGCATCTGGCATGATCCCTGACTTTTTGCTCTGAGGTAGAATGATTCATAAATGTTTGAACACGTGGCCTTGTCTGGACCATACATGAATTGACATGCTTATTTAATTAGTGGACCTCATCACCTCCGAAGAATTAGCCATTGATTGTGCCATAAAAATAAAATACTCTAATCTCTTAGATCTACCCGGTGAAATTGCAAAACCTGACTAATTTTTGTCAATATTGCTGGCTTGCTGCGACTGCGATCCACAACGGATTGTTTAGTCGGCAAAATTAAAGGATTACAAATGTCAAGAATCGAATTGGTGGCGTGTATACATACCAACCAGCAATCATATAAATGTGTTCTCATCTATATAATGCAATAATTAGATTCCAATCCTATACAGCAAAGTTATGGTCCCCTATCCCGTCATTTTATGCCTTAGCCCACTGGATAAGAGCTGAGGCTACTCTGTGCTGCAGAAGCTTTATTTATTAGGACTTCTAAAGAATTAAATAAATTGTTTTTTAACTTTTTTATCATTTAAAATAATTTTATAAGAAATTTGCATTTTAACAATTTATTTAAAAAAAAAAAACCTAAAATTTATTAACATCTTTGCGTAAAAAAAGAAAAAATTGTTTCATGAAAAAAATGTTAACTAAAATTTGAACTCTATATATTTTATTCAGACTTCAGATGCTAGATTGGCAAAGAAACAGAAGCTTGTCAGTTGTCTGCAGGCATAGGATTATGACAATCCCTTAATCTTTTTAAAAACTTTTTCAAAAATCACTCTTGGAAGATGCTATTAGCATTTACTTCATTTACTTACACCGGCAGAGCATCCACATTGGTTGGAGAGAATGAGAGGATAATGTAAGAGTGTTACTTGGGACTGAATAATTGATGCTTAGCTAACAATTCTAATTGAAAGATATTATGCGTAAATATGAAAAGAAAAAAAGTACTCTTTATGTTCTATTTTATGTGTTTGATTCGGTTAACGAGGTTTGACTGAAGTTATTTTTACTTCAATTTTTCATAATATTAAGTTTAATATTAGTATACAAAATTTGTATATTTAGAAACTACACTAATAGTACTATTAAACACAAAAAAAAAAAATCAAATTTAAAAATAAATAAAAAATACTAAAAAATAAAAATAAAAAATACATAATTAGTTTGACCAATAAATAATAAGTAAGACAGATAAAATGTGACAAAAAGGGTAATTTATAAGTACCGATCATATCAAAAAATAAAATTTAGGGAGGAAAATTTGAGAGTGAAAGACTCATTCTAGTAGTAAGGGGGTGTTTGGTTCAAGTCATCTTAGATTACCTAGGTAATCTGAGTCTAATAATGTTATATTACCTGTTTGGTTCAAATTATAAGATTACCTGGTAATGTTATATTACCTGAAAGCTGATGTGGCGGTAATGTTTCAAGGTAATGTGATTACCCCATTTTTTTTAGGTAATCTTAGATTGCCTTAAATTATTCCAACTTTGTCCTTGTTAACTATAGTATATTATATATACTAGTTTTCTATGCGCGACGCGCAAAAACATATGTCCAATATTTATATTTTAAAAAATAACTAACAAATTTTACTAATTAAATCTAATGAAATAAAATATTATTATTATATAATTCAATATATAATGAATATATAATGTCTTACAAATATTGTTATCATTGAAGAATAAAAATAAAAGATATGGTGGTTGCATGTGCATGATAAAAGTAATAGAAAAGATAACGGAAGTTATAACGGTAAGAGTATTTTTGTCAAAAAAATTTGTAGAGTAAACTCTAAAAACAATGTACAAAATAGATTAGCATGAAAAACATGACATTAAATTGGAGGATATAAACTTGATAGACTATTAATGTAGTAGATATATTATGATATATATATATATATATATTATATATCAGTATATATATATATAGTATATATATAATGTAATATTATAGTATATATATAGTATATGTATTATATATTCATTTATATTATTTATTATGCAGCATTTAGCCACACAAAACGTACGATATATGATTACTTTTTCTTTGTATATAAATTATATACGATATCCAGTTAAACCCACTACTCATAAGGGCCAAGAACAATAATTTCCCCAGCCCAATGTGAAGCTTGCCTGATTCCAGGAAACAAGATGACAAAGTGGCCTGGCTTGCAGTGATACGCAGAATTATATAGTGCACCGCAGTGCATGATCGATCAGCATCGCGCATCAAAACAACATTGTATTGTTAATTAAAAGAAACGTATTTGTTTCTTCTGGCGTTTCGCCACTTCCGCAAAAAAATAAGCTCTGTTATTCAGTTTCATTTTGTAATAACCTGCAGTGTCAGTAACACAACTACAATATTCTTTCAAGATATAACTAAAGTTTCATCTAATTATTATATAGACTAAATATGTGAAAATGTTATTTAACTTTTTTATACACTATAGTTTTATTAAAACACAAATACATGATCATTTTGATATAATTATAATTATAGCTCATGTACATATACACTCAAATATGAGAAATGCCTAGCTCACTCTTATTGGTGGAGGCTAAAGTACAAGGCTACTATTATGTACATAGTTATATACTTGCAAAATGCTACTCCGTTTATATATTCCATAACCAAATACTACATTGTCTTGACCAATAACCAACTTTCAAATATATTAAAAAATGATCATTTATTTATTAATAATGTGGTTATTATGGTCCAAAATATATAATTTGCCAAGTGAGCATTGGCCTTCCACACATGAAGAAAGTTAAGTGAACATTGGATCTCTCATATATAAGCATCCACTCAATCTGTGAGTTATT